>JAOTRC010000005.1:21767830-21792137 GCA_027497675.1 Cyprinella lutrensis
AATTTCTTTTCGACTGAAGAAAGAAAGACATGGACATCTTGGATGACATGGGGTGAGTAAATTATCAGCAAAAGTTTGTTTGTTTGTTTTTTTTTTAAAGTGAACTACTCCTTTAATAAAGCAAAGCGGACCAACACCAGCTGATGACATGGCTCCCCAAACCAACACAGACTGTGGAAACTTCACACTGGACTTCAAGCATCTTGGATTGTGTGCCTCTCCATTCTTCCTCCAGACTCTGAGATCTTAGTTTCCAAATGAGATGCAAAATGTGCTCTCATCAGAAAAGAGGCATTTAGACCACTGAGCAACAGACCAGTTCTTTTCTTCTTTAGCCCAGATAAGATTCTTCTGACGTTTGTTGTTCAGAAGCGGCTTGACAAGGAATACGACATTGAAGCCCGTGTCCAGGACTCGTGTGTGTGTGTGGTGGCTCGTCTTGATGCAGTAACTCCAACCTCAGTCCACTCCTTGTGAAGCTCCAGCACACATTAGACTGGGCCTATTCCTGACAATCCTCTCTAGGCTGTGATCATCTCTGCTGCTTGTGCACCTTTTTCTTCCACACTTTTCCCTTCCACTTAACTTTCTGTTAATGTGCTTTGATACAGCACTTTGAGAACATCCAACTTATTTTGCAATTACCTTTTCACTCCTTGTGGAGGGTGTCAGTGATGGTTTTCTGCACAACTGTCAGGTCAGCAGTCTTCCCCATGATTGTGAATTCTACTGAACCAGACTGAGAGACCATTTAAAGGCTCAGGAACCCGTTTGCAGGTGTTTTGGTTTAATTCACTGATTATAGTGTTACATTTTGAGCCTACAATGCTGAACGTTTTCACAATATTTTGAATTCCAGGATTTCATGATCATCAAAATTATAACAAAAAAGGCTTGAAATATCTCACTTTGCATATATGAGTATATAATATATTAGTTTCACTGAAGATAAACTGAAATAAATGAACTTTTGCACCATATTCTATTCTATTTTTCGAGTTTCACCTGTATATAATCTCGAATTTGGGGGCCAGTTAGATTTTTTTATTATTTTTTATGACATTAATACTCTAATTTAGCAATGATGCAGTAAATTACAAATGTCGGTCACTTTTGATCAATGTTACAAAATATTTCAAAAGGCTTTTGAACTTTGGGTAACACTTTATAATAATACAATAATAAAGTATTACAAATCATTTTCAAACCATTAGTTAGTCTGTAGTTTATATATTGTAATCTCTATTGTTATTAGGCCTATATTAATAGGCTATATACAAACGTAGTTCTTTATTCATTCACTGTCTATGTAATTTACAACATTTTCATTGTTTTATTAGCTCATATGTGAAGAGTTAGATAATGTTTTGGTAGATTTATGTCATGGAAAATGGGAAAAAGTAATTCTTTATAGGTGCTTTAAACCAAACTTTACTCAACATTAATTGCATTCAAATTAAGTGTTCCTTAAAATGTTTAAAAATACACACACACACACACACACACACACTAAAGACTGGAGTAATGATGCAGAAAATTCAGCTTTGACATCACGAGATACATAAACTGTAAAACAGTTTATGATAAAAAAAATGCAGCTTTGCTGAATTTAAGAGACTTTTTATTTATATTTATTTATTTTTCAGATTCAGATTATGGGTCAAAAATACTACAGCAAATTATATATTTATTCTGATTCAAAATATGACAGTTTGTCTTTTTTTACTAGTTTGTCTTCTTTGTGAAACTGTCATGGTTGGTGATGCATCATTCTGTTAAAATTAAAAGACATTTTTTTTATGTCGATTCTCATTTTGCAACAAAAACAAGATTGTCATTCTTGAGTTTTAACAATCAATAACAAAATACATAATTTTTGTAAGATAGATTTTCCTATTGTATTCTTGGGTCAACCGCAGTGTCACAATCAAGAAGTTAACAATAATTTTTTATGTGTGTGCCAATCATGTGTTTTCATATTCTCGTGACGTCGTAAAGAAAATTACAGAAGTTACATTTTAAGGCAATCACGAATAACTAAAACAGAGCTAAAGCAAGACACATTAGTAAATAGCATTGTTCGGACAAACCGGTATTGTTTTTTTAACTGTCATAAACAGGTTTTGCCAATGTCACACAAATGGTTTTGCATCACATCCTCGGAAAATAACAAAAACAGTTAATTTATTATAAGAATGATATCCAAAAAGCATAACACAAGGACAGCTGCAAGTGCAACACATTGGTCATTTCAATAAATCTTCAGTCTCTCCAGCTTTTCTATGCATCTCACCTGCCAACGTGAATTATGCACGTGAATTGTGAATCATGAGCAATTTATTATATGAAACTCGGAAATTTGATTTGATTGTGGCAGGTAATGTTAGCTGGGTGATCTATAATAATTAATCATGGTTTGGAATAATGCCTAATGATGTAGTTTTATTGTTCCAAGCCCATTACTAATCTCCTTTGTTTGTGTATGTGTGTGATTTTCATTTATACAACACACACATAATTGAAATTACTTGAGCATTGAAAAGCAACATGTTATACTGTTATTTCTCTAAGGCCAGACTATATCAGAGACCCAATCTTAATATCTTAAAATTGATTTCCTCTACACCATGCTCTGAGGAACATGCATTTATTGGATGCTGAATAATGCTATATGCAGTGGCACATGTTTTAAAGCTGTGTATTTGTACAAAACACCAGAGACCCTGCAATACAGTTCAGCATCTATTATTGCTTTATTTGTTCATTGATGAGGAAAATAAGTTTCCATTTCATCTCTCTTTTTTGAAAAAGTTTCTCAGAAGTCTTTCGAAGAACAGAGCATTTTGTGAATTTCTGTATATCTTGTCAGAAGTAATTTTTCAGCTGCAAGCAACTGGGAAAAGTCAATCAACACTCAATATTAAAAAAACGGAAAATAAATTGAGCCATTTTTTCTTTGCAAATAAATTTGTTATGATGATATGCCGTGATTTACACGTTAAGACAGAATGAATGAAGCGTGACCTTGTATTTGATGTTGTATTCCTGTTGGGAACTGTGTAATCGTTATTGTTTATGATTTTTTTTTTTAACGATCGAATCACTGATTCGCAGCTTTCAACAACCATTTATTGAGTCTTTACACACATAAGTTTATGCTTAAACCTGCATGCCAGTGCATAAAGTCATTTAAACTCCTTAAAAGGAGAGTTCACCTAAAACTAAAAATTCTGGTTAACATTTCGATAATACACTTTAGACATTCTACTAAACATAAGTAACTTTTGCATTAGAATACTGGTACACTGTCTGCTTTATATCTGCTCACTCTTTATTTTGATGTCTCCCAACAGACGCTCTGACTATATAAGTAGCTATGTCATCTTATTCTACTAACCTGAACACTTAACCTTACAGTCTACTAATACTCTGAGAGCAGTAGATGAAGTACACAAATCAAGTACCTGAGAGTAAAAAAAGCCCTCCTTTTCAATTATACTTGAGAAAAAGTTCTTAATTTTTAATGTACTTGACTATTAAAAGCAAAAGGTACTGATAGAAGAATGTTTATTTTGCAATTTTATATACTCTTCTGTTTAGAATATGTGTGGGGGGAGGGGGTATATACTGTATATGTACTAGACAAACAGATAAGGCTTAAATATTCCCTGGTCAATAAGGAACAATAAAAAACGATAACACTGGCTCATCCGGGTAACTGAATTCGCAGCCTGTTCTCCTCCCAAGGCGTCATATACTGACGCTTTTGACATTTCGTCTACATCCAACGCACATGGCACCCTTTAGCGTCAATATGAGATACATATGAGCCAGAAGTCGCCTCCTAGTGGTCTAACCCTAACCCTACCCCAGACCTAAACCTACTCATAACCGAACAATGCTCTTTGTGTTTTATATTGACGCTAAAGGGTGCCATATGCTTTGGATTTAGAAGAAATTTCTAAAGTGTCAGTATATATGACGCCCTAGATTGAGAACGTGATTGAATTCGGCACTTTGCACTTGGTAAGAACATTTTTTTTCCTCATGGTTTGTGTTTTGTGAGCTAATAAAATATTAAAACTCAAATCAATATTTTGTGTAGTTATTTAATGATGTCATCTGCTATCGCGGACTCGCTCTCTCATTTCGTACATAAGCAGCTGCTGCCATTTTGTGACGATTATCTCTGTACACTGAAATGGATTATAAGATAAAAAACAGGTACCATTTTTGTCACGGGTGTGTAGTGGAGTGCAGACGGAAGAAGAAGACAGAAGAGGCACAAGCTCCAATTCAATAGTTTACTTAAACTCCAAACAACAAACAGGTACAGGAACGGCAGGGATAAACTCTAAACACGAGGTAACATAAACAACGACGACAATCAATGAATGGGACAGAGGGAACTAAATACATGGATGAATCAAACATAATGAGGTGGAAAACAGGTGAAACAGATGAAACAAGACGCTGAGCGGAAGGCTGATGAGGGAGTTAGTTCAGGTGTGCAGACGAGAGGATCATGGGAAGTGTAGTGCAGGAGACGCAGACAGAACGGTGCAGACGAGACCGTGACAATTTTAAAACATTTAAAAAAATCTCCTATTCTTATATGCCATGCAATAAGTGGTATGCAGTGTTGTGCCTGGACGTGTTCAATGAGCGATAGTTCATGAACGTGTTCATATTTTGGGCGAACGTGAAATGAACGTACTGTATTACTGCCCGATGAACGTTACTGTGAACGCATTCATTCTGGTGTCTGTGAATGCACTCTCTCTCAGTTTGACTTCATACAATAGGATGCATACAAAATCATACAACAGATTTCTATAGAGCTTTCCAGGTGAAAACCCGGCTAAAACAAACCAAAACAGGCCTTAATATATAGCAAAAAAAAACACCCAATCTGGCAACACAAAACACCAGCACCACGGCCGCCATCGACAAAGCTGCATCGATTTAAACTGTTTTTATGTCAAGGTCGGTGAGGATGGAAAAAATCGTACATTTCTGTGCAAACTGCCTATCGATAAAATAATTGTTGTCTGTGGTTGTATACGAGCTGTGGCAATAATAATAATAAAACAAAAATGTTTGCAACATATGGAAAAAAAGAACTATGAATGAACTTCATTTTAAAATGTGTGAACTGAACTTTGAACTAGTTCATGTAGAAAGTGAACTTTCACAGCACTGGTGGTATGACTGTGCTGTATCCCTTAAATGTCCATCAAGTTTGAACTTGCTGCTTGCTAGAAACTGCTATCGCTTAGAGATCTAATAAAATATTTTGACTCAGATCAATATTTCATATCTAATTATTTACTTATGTGGCAAGTAGCCGTGTAATAAGTGGGATAATGTACATCCAGACGTACATCATCGCAGAGTAAACACTGTCAGGGTTTGTGCACCTTTCTCATGCATTTTTTGATCAGGAGATTCAGTACTCTTTTAGAAGATGCGTAACAGCACCCCCAACTGAAAAACAGTGAAAACACGGAAAAGCCAGTAAATTTCCATCAATGGTGGGGAAAGAGTTAATGAGAGTTAGTTGATGTGTAGTTGGAAAATTATCTATAGTTTATAGAATGTTTAAAGGGGACAATCAAATTAAAGTGTAACAAAGTTCTATCGTCATTTACTCACCCGCTAGTCATTCCAAACCATTATGACTTTCTTTCTTCTGTGAAACAAAAATATGTGTTTCACCCCCATATGTGGTCAAAATCTTGGACCCCAATGTTCTTTAGGGTATCATCTTTTGTGTTCCAAAGAAAGAACAAAGTCATACGGGTTTGGAATTACTTGAGGGCGACTGTACACCTTTTTAAAAGACGACTGTGTTGGATGTCCATCCATTCTCAGGTGCATGTGCCTTGCAGGGCCATAATCTGTCCTTGCACTGAGGTTATACCAAATCCATTTCTTTCTATTTTGATGGAGTGAATGAAAGTGAGCAGGGCTCCCAACAAATCCCCAGTGCAGATGCTCGGCTCAGACGCGAAATTTCACAGCAAGTCACTTAAAGTTCAGTGACTGACGATAATCAAAAATATTCATTTAAATGCTGAGAGCATTCTACGACCAGACTTAGATCTTTTCAACCATTTTAAAGCAACAACCAGCCTGGCTCAAATTCTCTGATGGCAGAGCATATGCTTTTAAAACATTTTAAAGGCTGCTGTTTCCATCCAGGGATTGACGGGGACGGCAACACTGTTGGGTTAAAAGGTCAAAGAGCCGAATCTAGGACAGTTGCCTTCTTGAAATAAGCGAGAAGATAGTTCTTCTGTGTGAATTACCCCTTATCATCCTTTCAGTCTGTCCCCAGGCTCTTTGGACGAAGCTTTCAGAGTTGAGAATCCATTCAGATAGGGACTGTGCGAGTTTGTTAACCCAGGGAAGTGACCTCTATTTCAGCGACTATATGTTTATGTTGCTGGATGCTCCAGAGATTGTTTTTCTGCCCCAGCAAAACTTTGCTGCCCCTGTCGTAGCAGAGTTTTTATTTTCTCTGCTCCTTGAAAGTGGAGAGTTTGACACTGTCTTATTAAGGCTGATTCCTCCCTGCTGTGAAGACTGCATGAAAAAGTCTTCTAGATTTAGTCTTGGGCATTTATCATTTGTGCTTGCTCAAATTTTGAAAGTAAAGTTGAATAAGTATCGATCATTATGATAGAAACTATTCTATATACTATAAAACAATCAAAATATGCCACAGGACCAGAAATCGCTAGATGTTGTTTCCTATAAGAACACTATTGGGTGAAATCAAATGACTGTATGATTGTATATATTGCATATATGCACTGTACATATACATTGATTATATGCATTTATATATTTTAATATGGTGTAGTTATTGTAAAGAGGATTATAGTTGTCTTTTTTTGTTGTTTATATCCAATAAAGAGTGATGTCAAAGTATTTTTCCTCCTCATTTTGTTATGTTGCTGCCTTATGTTACGACTTAAATTAAATTACATTTTTATTTCACATCACTCTACATTCCATACACCATAATGACAAAGCAAAAAACAGATTTATGGCAAAAAATGAGTGACTTGGTAATCTCATGTTTTATGTTATTCTTGCCATTTTAGGACCTATGCATTTTAAAATGTCGATAATATTCTCTTATCTCAAATAAAACTGTAATGCTATATGAAAACTGATCCAGTTTTGAACAGATTGTGAGGAATCTGTCAGACCTGAACTCAATTTTAAAGGTGAGCTCAGTAATTTTCCCTCATTAGTAAATTTCCCTCTTTTTTCACATTAATGAAAAATATTTGAGATGCAACTAACAACCTAAAGCTGTTTTATTTTACCACCACGTTGCAATCACTTGACCAGCTGAATACTGCTTGCATTATTTCAGTAAGCCCTTATTTTTGGACAAATAACCAATAAATTAATCATAGCTGGTATTAGGATTTAGCTGCAGAGCCATGCCAGCATAACATAAAATTACTGAGTGCACTATTATTAAATTATATTTTTTCAGAGTTTTTTTTACACAAAAACAAAGTGATGCTTTTACGGTTTTAACAAAAACTTGAAATGTGTGCATGCCAGGACTCTGGAGACTAAAAAACAACTTCAAATTATAAAGTAATAACCTTTTTTTTTAAAGACGGTTTCTCCACATAAACAGATTATATGTCCTAGTCCACTGGAATTTGGCCTGAAAACCACAAATCCCAATGACAGTGACACTGTAATCTTGACCTTTACTTTGGCAAACATTGTCTGATGATGGAGAAGATCCGTCTGAATGGGGATTTGAGAGCTCTCCACTGCCCTTTCATGCGAGTCTACAGAAATCTCATTGTAGTTTTTTTTTTTTTGCTCCTCCTTTCATGAGTTCATTCTTTATGCCAGTCATGCCAGGCAGCAACCAGTCATGCTTTAGTGAGGATACTGTGCTTCTGGAGATGATGGATTGGACTCAACGTTTGTCTATGATAGAAATGGGCTTGGACTGGGCTCTTGGCCATTGCGTCCCAAAAGCATTTATTTTAAGCATCTTGTTTGTGTACAAACAATTCACGTGCATTATAAATCTTCCAAATGTTCTGACATATCACATGAATCTCTCTGCGGCGTATTGCGGGTGAGAAAAATGCTCTAAAGATTTCATCATCCAGACAAAAATACACTGACCTAAAGGATTATTAGGAACACCATGCTAATACTGTGTTTGACCCCATTTTGCCTTCAGAAACTGCCTGAATTCTATGTGGCATTGACTCAACAAGGTGCTGAAAGCATTCTTTAGAAATGTTGGCCCATATTGATAGGATAGCATCTTGCATTTGGTGGATATTTGTGGGATGCATATCCAGGGCACGAAGCTCCTGTTCCACCACATCCCAAAGATCTGGTCACTGTGAGGCCGGGCCATTTTAGTACAGTGAACTCATTCCAATTTCCCTTCCACCAAAACACTTAACAGGAGTTTTGTCTCACTTGAACATAAAATGCCTACCATTTTTCATAAGCTGAGAGAGGTTGACAATCTTAACATGATTGATAGTGATCGACAGCCAAAAACACAGAATGAAACGTACTCTTCTGTCATACATATATATCCTTAACGTGACAGACAACTTGTTGACTGCTGTTCTGTTCATACAATGCACATCAAGCATAATGGCTCGCAGAATGCAGTTGTGAGTCCTGAAATTTTAAAAGGATATTGGATGCATTTGTAAGTCTATTTTACAACTGAACAGTGTGTGAACAGTTTGCATTTCAGACAGGACTAACAACTGTGCTGTTATGTTTGCTGATAACTAAAAAATGTAAATGTTAATTTATGATGATTTATTCAGCAAATCTGTATCTTGCTGCCTTAATTTATGCTACCATGAAAAAGGTAAACGGTATCAGCGATGTAATCAATTTGTCTTCATAATTGTTTTTTTTTTTCCTAGTATAATAACCAAAGACAGGCAGTACTTTGTTCTGTGGTTTTTTTTTTTTTTGGTATTTCATTAAATCATTGCCAACACTGTAAAATATGTTACTGCTATTTACTTAAAAAAAATCAATAAAGTTAATAAAGTAACAATATTACCTGTCCGTTCTCATCCCCAAGGCGTCATATACTGATGCTTTTGACAATGCGTATACATCCAACGCACATGGCACCCTTTAGCGTCAATATGAGACGCAGATATATTTGGGCCAGAAGGCGCCTCCTAGTGGTGTAACCCTAATCCTACCCCAGACCTAAACCTACCCATAACTGAAGCATATACACGCTAAAGGGTGCCATGTACGCTGGATGTATACGCATTGTCAAAAGCGTCAGTATATTTCACCTTGGGATGAGAGTGCGCTGATATTACACATGATATTTTTGAGTAGTTGAGGCTTGATTTCTTTCATGGAATCTACCTGAATAAATCATGTAAAATTCCATAATTTATTTAGTCTATGACATAATGAATTTTATGTTTTTAGTGAAATATGCTTTTTTATTTTAAGTTGACTGTCAGAATTGTGTGAAATTAAAGTGAATGGAAATGACTTGTTTATATTTGACTGAGTTATATTGTATAATTGAAAGACTGCGTGTTGTTAGCACAGCACAGAAACAAACTTGTTACTCGCATTAGCAAAATTTATTGCTCAATAATCTAAGCAACATGCTTCAGAGTATTAATACATGCAGTTATGCATAACTTAATTCTTATTAGTTTAATCATAAACCTTATTACCCTAATTCATAAGCCCTACTCTTCTGAACAATGGTAACGATCAAAACATCAACTTAATAGAAACTCTTTCAAATGCCAAACTTAACTGAACATAGATATCTCCATTTATTCAAAACACATTAAATAACACTTCATTTCAATATTTACTCTCCATTACCAACCATGCAAAGCATGCTGGAAACTAACAGTGCTGTCTCTAAATAAAACCGCATAATTGAGCCAATTCTCTTCAAATATGGACCTTTTACCCGAATTCCATCAGCTTTATCGGTTCCTCAATTCAAGCCTCAAAACTCTGTATGTTTCCTTTAAAAAAAATTAGGAAAATGTATCTCTTGGCTTTATTAGTGAACTGTTCTCAACAACACTGAACCACAATTTTCTTAATAAAATATACATAATATTTTGACCATTTTCACCTTTATTATTATCATTACAAGACCAATGAATGCATTAGATTAGTGGATGAAAAACTCTATAACACTCTATAAACGAAAAAGAAGTCATTACATATTGTAGATTTCTAGAAACAAATTAATCCTCAACCGCTTAAGAGATGATTCATCTTCCATCTTGGAGAATTTAATCCAGGCTGAGTCTCTGAATCACAATACACTGAATTTATGTGTGTGTGTGTTCATGTGTATGCAGGTGCTGTCTGCAAGCATAACTGATATGGATGCAACACACAGTATGTATAATGTCAAATTTTACGCTGGTTTAATAACACTGTTTGATCCACGATTAGTACCGTCATCCCTATTTATGTGGCTCTTGGTATTTAACACCCGGCAAATCAGTGGAAATACAAAATATGCATAACGAAGAGCTTGGAAGCAAGAATGCCTATTTTATCTCATCCTCTGATTGTGTCACATAGATTTACTGATGTGCTGAATGGGGACACAAAATGAGGACAGGGTTACACTTTTGATATACAGGACTGATATTTTCAAAATGGCCACTGACTCATCAGTCAGATGTGTTTCTCAGACGCAGTAAATCACATGCTCTTATCCTATTCATGTGCATATGAATATTATCCCCATTGTGCAATTCTCTGCTGCCACCTTACAGAGCACAAGAATGATATACCTCTTAAATGATAGCAGTTAGTCATTTAATATTTTTGTGTTGCCAGTGTATTTTACAGTCAAAAGCAGAACACCTAATAACTCATCCTTCAGTAAAAAAAAACAGCAAATATCTCCAGGATACAAATGATTTTGCTGTCAGCCAGGCTACTGACAGCAAAGTTTTCAAAACAGGCTTCTAAACTCATAAATGTCAATGTTGAGGGGTTTCATACGTTTAGTGTGATGATTTTTTCATATTTTCTAAAAATAAATAAATCTGTTTTTTCTTTCGTTCACTCTGTCAAATATAAAAATAATGTATCAAATACAAATCTGTAAATTAATTTTAATTGATGCATGCTTTAAGATAACCAGATGGTTTCAAACTGTTTGGCTCATTATATCGCTTGCTATTAATAAAAACAGGTGGTGATGGCGCAGTGAATAAGACACATGCCTTTGGTGTGAGACCCAGGTTCAAATCCATTGTGAGACACCAATGTGTCCCTGAGCTAGACAATAAACTCCTAGTTGCTCCAGAGGCGTGTAACCTCTGACATATATAGCAATCGTAAGTCGCTTTGGATAAAAAACGTCAGCTAAATGGATAAATGTAAATAAGAAGTAACGTAAAAGCACAATTTAATGTTTTATACAGGTAGTTAGTGATAATATTATATTTCAAATGAAATGGGACATTTGGTACATTCTCATCTGTAATTTCAAAGGGAAAATGTTATTTTGTAATGTTAACGGTAGGGAGAGGCTAGCAATAGCACTACAATAATAATGAACATGCACAACTTACAGAGCTCTAGTTGCACCACCTGACTGCTGCAGATTCATTTCACTATTGATAGTGTTGAAATAGAAATGCATAAATTTGAGTCTGAGGACATGAACAGCTCCGGGTGGAACATCAAGGGGTTTTCATCTATGTGAATTCATCATGTGTCCATTGTTTAACATTAAGAATACTTCTATTATTGATTGCTATTAGGAAGTGAAGAGAGTTTCAGCCGCTAAAACAAAAAGTGTTTATGAAAAAAATATTGCCTACCATGCCTTTAATAGTTTCAAAACTGATGAAATTGTGGGTATATTTTGTCTCACGTCTCAGGAATCAGTGCTCGGTTACCACATCTCAAAGCATATACTCAGCAGACGTGGGTGTCATGCGCCATAATAGGAAATGCATTTAAAATGGGTCTACAGGAGCTCATTTTATGAATCATTAATAATGAATTGGTGCAATCTATCCTAATGATGACAGCTCCTGCTTCTGTCTGGCTTTGGGAAAATTTGGCTTCAATAGACCCCTTGCTTTTCTTTACATTCAATGGATATAGGGCTTCCTGAGGATATTATTAACTACATGGTTTTACGTGTAAGATTGTTGCAGGCCGTGCTCCTGCCACTGTTGTCTCTTTCTGCACCAGATTTTCAGAGAGTAGCTACAGTATATAATTTATTTGTGCACTCTAAAGTTAGCAAGCAGTCAAACACTGGTCTTCATAACTGCACAAACATAAAGCTTCTCTCTATAGTGGTATTCACACACTCTCTCTCTCACACACACACACTACTTAGTCAAAACATTTCTAGGTAGGGAAATGGCAACCATCTGGAAAGGGTGTCTACCTATGCGGTTAAGAATCAGGCTGCTAACTGTAAAGTCAGAGGTTTGATCCCAAGCAAGGGTGACCAGGAAGTGATAATGAAAACTCATCCCATCATTATCACAGTCATTTTGAGTAGTGTACAGTACTTCTAGATACTCCATGGGGATAATGAGGCTGATGTGTACTATATGTTACGTCTTTTTGGATTAGTTTAGATTATAACAGTTTAACCATTTGGCTAACAGCTAAGACTTAAACCTCTACATTTCTGTTCATGGAGTTTATTAACTGTTTATTAACCCCTCCCCCTCCTCAAAAAAAAAATAGCCACATTTTGCAGACACAGAGCAGTGGAGATGAATTTCCTCTGTTGAATGGAAAAGGTAGGCTATCATTATAAGTGAACCTGCTGTCTGCCTCAGAGGTGAACTAGAGATAAAAAGCGAGGTTTTTATTACCTTAACCCTTTTAATGGTCTATTTAATAACATCTCTTCCTCCCTTTTCATTAATTCTCTTTCAGTAGTGTTACTGTACAATGTGCAATATTCACAATGTTGAATGTGTAATCTATATATAAATTACAGGAACGTCTGTCTGTCAGTCAATCGAATATCTCTCAAACCGTTAGTCCATTATGGATTTTAAAATTGACAGGGGTCTTGCTACAGGCACTGTGCAGTGCAGTGCCGATTTTGACATTGTTTGAATCAGAAACGCAAAAGATATCGTTAAATCATTAAATATATCTGTAAAAGAAGCACGCATTGAAGTTGTAGTTTAAAAATAAACATTCTGACATTATGGTTTAAAAATTGTGGTTTAAAAAAATATTCTGTCAGCTAAACATTAAGTCAGCTACACTGTCCAGCTCTCAGCATTATTTAGTGTACTGACTTGCGGTTTGGAATGGTTTGTTTTTGCAGCGTTACGTGAAGGTTTAATTGCAGTTAACCACCATGTCATCCTGATTTTCTTTAAACTCCCAAAAACATGCAAAATGCCACTTAAAAGCTTTGGTGAGCAAGATCTACAGAATCGGCATTAATCCAAGACTTCTAATCATGAAACTAGACATGCAAATGAAATCAGGGCATTTTCTCATTAGGCACACTCGAAACTATAAGATTCCACAGCAATCTCTTTTTAATGTGCTCTGCACACTGATGAATACAGTATGGCAGAGTGCATAATGAAAATGATGAACTTTATTTTCCTTTAAAGTTCACTAAGACGCAAACTGGGACGGAATAGCAGAAAAATAGTCGACAGAAGAGGAAAACATATCTAGATGGATGGAGAGACAAGAAAATAGACTGACAGAGCTCCATCAGTGAAATGAATTACCCAAGTAAGCCAAGCAAAAGCTGGTTTCTACAAGCTAGAGTCATGCCACTTTGCCATCAAGACACTCTCAATTTTACATGAACCCATTTTCAATCCACTTCATTTGACAGCTAGCTCAGTGTTCACAAAATCACGTTTGCTCCAGATTTGAAACTGTATCCAGTGGCTGTGTTTTTGAATCAGAATTCAGATTTTACATCAATTGAACATGATTGGTGGTCCAACACAGAATCAAGCAAGTTAACAGATAGAAAAGTACACCAAATATAAAAGTATTATATGACAAAAACCACGTTTATCCTTCAGGCAAGTGGCCGTCTGGGTCATGTATAGCATCACACTTGCATAGCTCTGTGTTTTTGTGAGCTCATATTTTTTTTCTATGTTTTTGTAAGAATCATTAGGGTATGTTGCACAATGCTTGATTTCTACAAAGTGACAGATGAATTTGCATTTGGAGTTTTAATGCATGAATCAATATAAGGGAACACATTTAAAAAGGCAATTTCCTTGCTATCCTAACACGATTATATGGTTATTATTTGCAAATATGTGTGTAGGCCCTGCAAAATGTTCCCCATTCCCTCCAAGTCTTTTTTCTTTTGTAACTGCGGTTACAAGTTACTCTATGTTGTAACAGTTCTGAAAATTACTATAGTTCTTTAGAGAGACTGTTAATTATGTTTCACTGAGGGAAATGTGTCTTTATTGAATCATTATACTTAATTTTACACAAACAATTTTCTGCCCAATTAAGTTATTTACTTTTAAGAGACCAATAACTTTTAATTACACACTAATTCAGCTGCATTTTAATTACCCTCTGGTTTGTGATTCACACACGTTTATAGTCTTTAAGAGAAAGTACTATGTGATGGTTTCCTTCCTCCCTTTCATGCACTGTCTGGAGAAACATCATGTCATCTCAATGGCTTCACACACTAGTTCCCAATTTATAGCCTTTTTCTCTCTCTCTCTGTATTGACTATTTCACCTTTCCCTCTGGATTAGTAAAGTACATGTTGCATTTTATGGGCAACATAAAGAAGTCTAATGAAGGGAAAATACTCTGTTTATTCATTTTGAAAGGCCCTTCAGAACAATAAGGGTAATAAAAAAATAGATTATTATCTTTCTGCACTAGTACTTGTTTTGAAGTTTTATAGTTACTGCTTTCCTCGAACAAACAAGATAAAAATAGGCATCAGCATGGGCATCAGTGCCAACGGAAGAAATAACAACCAATCAAATTTAAAATAACAACTTCAATAAAAAACTGAATATTCAGTACAGAATTCCTATTTTTGATACTGACTTCCAACTGCACTTTATTTTTTAGAGTTGGTGTACAATGTATTGATGGCATTTTATAGAGAGAGTTATTAAAGGTGCAAAGGCACACATCTTAAATGTCATGAAAATATCAACCTTTTACCTGCTGTAACTTTTTCTGCATTTTAAAACATCTCCACCACAGCACATCCTGAATGTGAAATTTCATCTTCTTCATTATGCAAACACCTGTGGCTATTTTGCTAATGAAAACCAGCTGTTCTTTGTAAGTTGTCGAGTAAAACGGTTGACTCATTTAAGAAGGCAATATTGAATTTACCAATATGATCTGATTTTGCAAAAGAGTAATAATAATCCGCCAAGCAAACATGCTCTTATCCAAACACAAATAAATTAATCATGGCTCCCCAGACTAGGCGGTGCTCTGCCGCACACATCTGTGGCATAAATTACCACGCTGCAATGCGTGAGTCCTGCCTTTCTTCAAATAAACAGGAGCACATCATGCCTCCTAGTTTGAAAGAAATGTTGAGTAATGAATAATAAAAGCATGTTTGCTGACATGCAAAGAATGTAGGGAAATTATTTGAATGCAGATTTCTTCTCATTTTGATCTTTCTGGATGTTGGAGTCTCTGTGGACAGTAGTGGTCTCCATAGTCCAACTGGACTGACCTCTGTCTGAGCCAGCAATAATGAGGAGACATGGTCAGTGCGAAGTATAAAATCAATGTGCTCCAGCTGCTTTTATTTATTTATTTTTTTTATTGAGAGGACCTTGATGAAAGATTTTAATGGTGTTTGATAAAAGTAATTATGACTCATTATGGCTCCATGATGAAGAAAAAGACTTTTGAGCAATAACCATAATGTAATATGCGCTTTCAAGCATGGCAGCCGAACAAGTCATGTCTTAATGTGAGCAAATTTTTTTTATTGTTGTCCATTTCATTAGTTACAGAAATCTCTCTTGAAAGTGGAACGAGTAATTGCATGAAATTGGTTGTTAGTGGCACTAAAACATGAATGTCAACAGACCATTATGAGACACCTAAATGTTTCCTTCCAAATGTTTTCAAACGACATTTTAATAATCACTGAAATTGTATAGTTTCGCTTTTTTTTTTTTTTTTGCTTTTGTCAGGGTTTGATCACTTCTTATGTTGTCATAATATTTCACTGACAGCACATTATTACATTTCAAGTCTACTTAAGTTCTTATAAAAAACAAAACTATAGGTATACTATTTCAACACATTCTCACCCCATGGCATCACCTTTGACCATGCTTCAATATTTGACGTTTAAGGCGCCCCTTAGCGTCACTTACATGACGCGATCCCACGGCGTCATCTAACTGACACTAAAGGAAAGCGTCAGTTAAAGGACGCGGTTAGGTTTAGGTGTGGGGTGGGGGTAGGGTACACGCGATCCTAGGGCGTCATATTACTGACGCTAGAGGGCGCCTAAAGCGTCAAACATTGAAGCATGGTCAAAATGCTCCCAAAGCGTCAGTTAGGTGACGCCTTGGGGGTGAGAATGGGCTGACTATTTCCCCCTTGCTTCATGTTCTCCAAGGGAATGCAAGAACAAAAGTCAACATGAACTAAAAATACTCTCCTCCAGTTTCAAAGATTAAAATGCAAATTTGATCTGTTTTAATTGAAAGCTACTTGTACTGAAATATCTTAAAATATGTCAGTGCCATTGTTTTGTCTCAAGATGCACACCAGTAAAAAACAAAATTCTAGGGCACATGAGGCCAATAAAATGTCCTCATTGAACTAAGGTCTAAAACTGGCTTAATCTAAGCCCTGTCTGTGAAGCCAGGCATCTATTTACTTTCCTAATGCACGTTCCTGGTCTTACTGGGGACAGTTCATCTGTGCATGACATCTCATTCCAAAGAAAAACGTTTACCTTCCTAATCTTTCATCAAAAGGTTCATGTTCTATTTCTGAAACCACTTAACTTTTCACCAATCCTCATTTGTCAGTCTCTTCTCTGTAAACGTGGCTCAGAGGAATATACCAACTCACCTTTTTGCCCACAGAATGGTGGTTACAACATCTACAAGTAGAAACTGTTTCATGCTAAAGTTTAAATATACAAAAGTGGTGCACTCATCGAACTTACGAATGGGATAAAGTGCAATGCGCAATATGGCGTGAGAAATCCCATCTTCTAAATAATTGGTAAAGTTATTATGCCACTGCAGCCATTAAAAGCTCTGGTTGCTATAGAAGCACGCAAATTGTGTCCCAAATGACACACTATACACTGCACGTACACTAGGTCGTGAACACTTCCCCTTGGGGGAAAGTCTATCGCCATTTTGAAGTGCATTTATCAAGTGGACAAGGGAAGTATATTTGGACAGACCCTCGACCCCATAGGGAGTGAGTCTACTCGTATGTCTATGTAAATTCCTGACTTTCTAAAACACACAGGTAATAAAATGTTAATTAAACAAAACTCTTAATTAAAATCACTAGACTACATAAAAAAAGAGTTGACGAGACATTTTGGTTTTCATCCAAACCAGTAACTCAGGCAAATGTACACCTATTAAAGTCACATGATCAGCAGCACACATGTAGAAGTCACATGACTACTACAGTAAGTTAACCTCATAGTATGCTTGCCAAAGTAGATGATATTCCTTGACGCTTACGGTGTCAACACATTACTCACACTATTTATACAAAACAGCATTAACTACACAAATTGGGATGTACCTTTAGCGTCCTGGGACACACTTTTAAAACTGCACATATGCATTGGCTGTCAAAGCCTGAAATATAAACTTCTAAATGCTATTCGAATAAAATAAAAAAAAAATGTTTATGGGACAGTTCATGTCAGATTGACCAATTAACAAGTTAACATTTACTGAATTAGCTAGTTATGTTTCCACTATTCAGTTTCTGCAATCCAGTTAATTCAAGCCAATGTTTAAATCTGCTAAAATTATATATTATGTAAGAAAAATACAGCAGTATTGTGAAGTTTCTATTAACTTAAAGGTTGCTTTATAGAACAACAAATAGAAACGTGGGGTCACAGCAGATGTGATATCTCTATTCCTGGGATGTCCACCCCCTCGTACTGTCAGACAGCCTCTCCTCCACCTCTCTGCCAGCTCAGAGCATGGAAGTAGGTCAGTGACTGTCCCATCCTCCAGCCTAGTGGCGGCAAGCTTATTTGCTCAAGGCTTGGTAATGGTACTGGCAAAGACGGCTTTCAAAAACATCCATTCCATGCTAAATTTCAAGGACAAAAATACCAGTGATGGAACACAGAAACTAAGAGAGGTCTTTAGCCTTGAGCAGAGTCCTTATTTACTGCTCGCACAGATGGGCAAATTGTGAGCTGGAGAGAGAGAGACTCCGGGCAAATTCACTAAACATTTGTGGCAATTTTACTCATGCTAGTTCAGTGCAAAAACTTTGCATCTTATTCACCAACAGCCCAGAATCTGGTTTCACAAATTGTGTTGAAATAGATGTTAAAGTATTTTGATCATTTTCATTATTGACTTTCAGAGCACACGTGCCTATATTAGAAATAAATATTAAAAACATACGAGTTAGATGTTCCGTTAATAGTGCAGCTCCTGTAAAGTACGGCAGATTGTGAGACACCTGAATGGGGGGGGGGGGGGTTGCGTCATTATGCAGAAAATAATGCTAAAGTAATGCAGTTCAGCCAAAGGTAATCTTTTAGTGACAAAGTTACTGATGGAAATGCCAGACATCCTGCAGTGTGGATAATTGAGACTAGAGGTAATATTCATAGTCCAGCTACATTCACTTGCTTTTATGAATGGATGTCACAGGTGGTACAATCGGGCACCTAAACGCCCAAAACGAGTGAAGTGCACTTAAAATATAGTCATCTGTCTTCATTATTTTCTGCTATGACACACCAGAAGCTAATAAAAAAAAAACATGTCAAGCCTTCTGACAGACTGGAATTAAATAGTCTTTTTCTTCATCTTCCCTCACAGATGTTCGATTTACTGACATATTTGCCATGATTTGGATTTCCAGTGTTGGCTTGGAAGGACTGTGATTGTGTTGGATTGTAGCGTATCAGTCTCAGAATCAGGCACCGGCAGGGCTGACAGAATACTCCCAGCTGGATTCTACATAGAGGTTGTTATGAAGTCTAGCCAACCATGGAAGTGTTGCCAAGATCGGATCGGCAAGCATGAGCAGTGCGGCACAAACACCCCTCCCCCCACCTCCAGGTTCCCCCCTCATCCTCAACAAATTCATCAACCTAGTCATCAGCCATTATCAAACAGCTCAGCTGAACCTGAGGGCTGCCTGGGAACAGAACAAAACCGCCACAAGAATCATCTTGTGTACGCGCAATGCCTTTGATAAAGACCCTCCTCTGTCGTTTGTGTGCATCCATTGGATTTAATGTATCGCGCATTTCAATGAATTGATGCCTGATGAGGAGAATTGCTGTACTGTACGTGATGTTAATTTACACCAAGATGGCAATATCAGACCAAATTGCATAGATTCATCAAGCTTCATTTTAAACAAAAGACTGTAGTGAATGATCCGCCTGTGTGTGGTGCACTCTTAATAGATTACTCTGAGCGGACTGTAATGAGAAGGAACAAAATATTATTAGTGCATGGCGGTGCTTGCTAAGTGTTTCATTTAATATCCTTTAGCTCTGAAAAATGATGACGGAAATAATCAAATTTGAATATTGTTAAATTCCTGACAATTCAGTTCTGTGATTCGTAGACACTGACTTGAATGCTAATCAGAATTGCAGGTTGGGAAGGCAAGTTTTAATGCTGGTTTTACCACAGTGTGCTTTTATTATGTACATCTGAAAAGGGATTTTTGCATATACATGTAAGCAGAATATTATGCATGAGCAGCTCATCACAATCATTTAATAATCATTTGTGGTGTTTGTTTGAGCAATAATTAGCACTCCTGCTAGTTTCCTCTTGCTTATATAAATAAAGCATAAATAGCAGTCATTAATCTATGACATCAGCTTCAGAATAGCAATGGAGATTGAATTTGTTTCTGAGAAAGGGGAAGGATATACTTACAGCACCATTACGGTATTGTAGTCGGATAGTTTGAGCAGCCTAACTGGGCCTGACATAACAATGGCTCAACCAATGGTGTACGTTTGGGACGGGCTTCCTCTTTGGACAAATAATGCAAGACGTAGTGTGTCTAATGTGTAAATCATAGTTTCATTGTTATGTGAGAATTTGTGAGCAGTGTTGATGTTAGGCTGTGGCATGCCCTATCCATAAAATGAAAAATAAAAATGTTTTGGTTACATAAGTGTTTGCATCACTTTTTGCTGTCTGGAGAAATAAATTGGCTTTTCTACTTCTTGCAACAAAAAACAAATTTGGAAAATACTTGCATTCATTATTCAGCTTGTGTTTATGAAACACAACATGATCAGTGATTTCATAAGTATGAATTCATCTCTGTAAATCTCATGTTGGGGTTCTCAGAGATGTGTTGTTGAGCTGAGAGTAGTTGGTTTATCAGAATGAAGTTCTATTGCGATGTTTAACACCACTTGATTCATGCTAAATAATCCCATTATTGATGCAGACAGTAACAATCTATGAGATTATATATAACAAGAATGAACTATGTGGACTATAAATTTCTATAACACATAAGTACAGCAAAATCTTCAGCCAACATTGAATAAAATAGTTCTTTTAGTAGAGAGTAATTAGATTAAACACACTCTCATTTGACTCCCACCTGCAAAGAATGCTGAGTAACCAACACTAAGAAAAAAGGGTTCATTGGGGTTCTATATATGAAGCATGGGCTTCTTTACTCAACTCCAAAGAAAATTTTATGCGAAAAAAGGTTCTATAATGACAAGAAATAATGTTTATAAACATAGCTCATAAAACATCCAACTGTTATTTGACTGACCAAGCAATAATAAGCTGTCATAAACCCAATATAGTACAACTATGAATAACCCTTCTAGCCAAAATAACACTGAATTTGGTTACATGTCATTTTTTTGCCAAAATAACTTATGAGATGTGTGTTATTCCATCATGTATGCAAAGCCTACAAGGTTTTTGTTTTCTTTCTTTCATAGCCTGTGCATCTATTTGTGGGCTATGGTTAGATGTTAATAAAATTTTCACTGACGACTCAAATTTTGCCTAGTTTTTACCTGAAGCCTAGACATGGCTGCGTTTGGACGGGTATTAGACATCTTTTAAATGCAAAATTGCTTGGACAATTAGACAGTTGCAAAAAGGACTAAATAAATTCACCAGGTAGCACAACACAAAATATAGTTTTAGTTATGGTATCCAGTGAAGGTCAAAATAAATAAGGAGAACTGTTGTAAAAAAATAAAATACCAC
Source organism: Cyprinella lutrensis (assembly GCA_027497675.1). Classification (NCBI taxonomy): domain Eukaryota; kingdom Metazoa; phylum Chordata; class Actinopteri; order Cypriniformes; family Leuciscidae; genus Cyprinella; species Cyprinella lutrensis. Next base: position 21,789,307 of record JAOTRC010000005.1, read on the forward strand.
AATAACAAACATTCTGTTTAGGATGGGATTAGATTTCTCAGAGGACATCTGAGCTGGAAACCACTTGGCAATTTGCTCCATCATTTTTATCAAGGTTGGACAAGGAAGATATCTTACATCTTATTTGATTCAGATGGGATTAAAAATCTAAAAATATGTCTGTGAAACATTTTTCCCCTACGCCTTAAGGGAAAACCAGTGCGATCTGAATATGACTTGTGTGTAGACAGTTCAACTAAAAGAAACACATACAAAATCATTCAGCCTTTGTGACTTTCTCAGAGCATAAAGCACTGAAATTAATTTGAATTTCAATGTCCCCTTTGAAGGCAAAACATATGACTAATTGATACCTCTGGAACCAGTGTGCATTCAAACATTTCTTTCTGGTCTGGTGGCCGAAACAGACAAAGAGAAAGAGAGCGAGACACCTAGTTAACGCTCAACGTGTCATGATTTATTTAATAGATGTTGTATTCCATAAAGGTGGTGTTAAGATTGTATAAGAGGTAAACAACCAGGCATCTCAGACTCAATAAAGGTAAACTGTTAACTGCTAAAGGTGCTGTAGGGATGTTTGTGCTTCTCATTGATGTACAGAGCACAGTTCTCTCTCTGTAAGGCTGACATCTCTTTGGAAAGGTTAGCTCTGTGACCTTTATGACTTATACATTATTATGTAGGCAAAGAGTGTGCAATTTGATAGTTCAGAAAAGTACACTGAAGCTTTTTTCTCTGACAAAATCAGGTAGATCTTTACTGAAATCCTTCTCTGACAAAAGGATACATACGGATGCCCATAGATAGTTCCCATAAAAATGCTGATTCTAATTGATTTGTGATTGAATCCAACAAATAACTTTGAAGACAGGGTGCTAACAGAATAACGGAAAAGCCAAGAAGTCTGACATACCTGGAGAAAGCTGTTACTATTCCTATTGGAGATGCACCGACTGATAGGCTGGTGAAATTGGCTGATTTTCATGTGATCATCTCTGAAAAATCGGAAATCAGAGTTGGTCTAGAAAATTGTAATCGGTGCATCTCCAATAGGCTATATGCACATTTAAGTTTCGCATTTGACGCAAGGCTGCTGTTCAGTTTCCTCCCGTCTTTGAAACGAAACTTTAATCTTTGTAATTCTTTGTTAATTTAAACTTTAACAAAGAAGCATAAACAAAATGAGGGGTGGCTGTTTTGTCTGTTTTTGTGACTAACGTTTCTTTAGTATAGCCATAGAGTATAAAAAACAATATAAATTCTCAGTATAGCACTGGACTCAACGATCGGCGGAAGTAATCCAGCGTCCTTAGACCTTCACCGGAAATAGGTCATGCACTGCCATGCACAAAGCCCATTCCTATTCATCTTAATGGTAATTCCTTGGCTGGTCCAATCACTTGAGCAGTAAATGCCATGTTACTAATCACATTGTGGATGCAGATATGGAAAGAAATATGCATTCAAAAAGAATCAGGCATCATCTAATATAATAGAATTAAATAGTGTTGATTGAACACTTTTGATTTTTCTCAGAACACACAGAAAAACTAAATGGCTATGAATGTTTAGGATATTTTTTTTTTTTTTACATCAGCTACATCATCAGTTACATCATCTAACAAGCAGGGACAAATGCTGCTGTGGTAATCCGCCCAACCTTTGGATTGATCTAGTTCCATGGTTCTCGAATGGTTTAGCATAATCAGGAACCAGATTTGGATTTGGCCCAACACTGTACCAAAAGCATTAAACAAATTGTGGTTGATAAGATATTTTTTGAGGTTTTGAAAGAAGTCTCAGAGCTGCATTTATCTGATTCCATCATGGCAAAGCTGACCTTTCAACTTCATTACTTCCGTCATTAGTGTCACATGATCCTTCAGAAATCATTCTAATATGTTGATTTTGATCCTCAGGAAACATTTGTCATTATCAATGTTGGAAATAGCTGTGCAGCTTCATATTTGTGAAAACCATGATACTGTTTTTTCAGGATTATTTTACCATGATTTATTTGAAATATAAATCTTTTGTATTGTTTATTATCATGTGTCTTTTTTAATGTATCTCTTCTATCATACATATCTTTAATATTACTTTAGTTCAATTTAATGCATCCTCGCTGAATAAAATAATTCATTTCCCGAAACATTTGAACAGTATAGAGTATAAAAAAGTCATTAAAATCGAACATAATATTTTTTTAGCATTATTATGAACAACAGAGGGAATGCATTGACGTCACTTTCCCACCGGAACAACCCCCCTCAGCCTGACTGAGTGGCAAAAGATCTGCTGTGTGATTGGATTTATTAGGGGAAACTGCAAAAATGTGACGAAAACAAAGAATTTGATCAATTTAAACTAAATGTTGAACTCAATATAGTGTTCCTTATAACTTACTAAAGAGGGATCCATGGATATTGACATGCAGCCAGGAATCGTTGCCTGACAGTAATGTTTGCCTGATTTCGACATTGGGGAAACAAAAGCAATATAGACCTAAACATAGGCTAAAGCAAATTTGCCTGAGAATGCTTTATATAAATACAATATTAGGTCTAAATCTAGGTGATGACTTATATCAGTGTTACATATAGCCTGTATATCATCATATCGTTCAGCCCTAAAACTTTATAGTTTATTTTTTTCTTTTTTTGATCAGTGTTTATTAAAAAAACATCCAATAATGCAGAATATGCAATGATAAATATTTAATTGATGAGTTGTTAATATATGAAGTTTTATGTCAACAAAGTTCGGGAGGAGCATGTTCAGGTAATCAACCAATCAACTCAAAGGAAGCCGGTATAAATAAAGCTTTTCTC
>JAOTRC010000005.1:21825045-21836301 GCA_027497675.1 Cyprinella lutrensis
AGGCAAATTGTAAAGCGCTTTGGTGGCCATTGGGTCTATGAAAGCGCTATATAAATGCAGTCCATTTACCATTTAAATATCTGGGCATCATAATTGATACAAATTTGACCTTCAAAAATAAACAAGTTAGTAAGGTCATCAAGGCTGTTAAATTTAAACAATTTTAAGAGCATCAGACATAATTTGCCATTGTCTGCTGCAAAACTTTTTGTACACAATGATCTTCCCCCATTTGTCTTACTGTACTAGAGCATCAACTAGGGGTGATTTGGTACCGCATTTTAGAAAGACAACCTTTGCTCAATCCGCTTCTCTGTTAAAGTAGAGGGGAAATCAATACCCACAAACATTACAAACTCAGGAAGTTTTGTAGTATTTACAGCCAGCCTTAAATTTGGCCAAAATTAGCACAAGAGTGTCACCATTAATGATGGTATTGTATGGTTGCTTTGTGTTTTTTGTTATTGTTTTGTCTACCTGTCCAGGGACAACAGATGCAACTTAGCAGTTAGCTAACTTTGAAAGTGAATTTGTCAGTCTAAAGCCACAATCAAATGACATCATGACAACACTGATGGAATCAAAATACATCCATAGTCTCAAGCCCTTCATTAGTGACTAAGCCCCCAAATAATATCACTGGTCAATATAAATAAATATATATTTTATTGCCTGCAGAATGCTGTTGTTACAACATCCACCAGCTGGGGTTAACAGGGCCATGCTAACCAAATCTTTACTCACTAGTCCCAGCAGAGGCAACAACATCTTAATTCAATCACATTTTTGTAGCTAAGACTATACTTTGAACCTCAGGAGCTTTTACTAAATGGAGCCTATGTTTTGGGAGGTAGATTCAATTTACTACTCAGCTGGTAAAATGGCATTTTAATTTCTTTGCCACCATATAATGAGAGGAAGAAGGGAGAAATGAATTTGTTGTGCAGCGTGAATTGCTCTATGGAGCCAGAGAATATTAACACAACGAGACAGCAACCCATCAGACAGAGATGTCCTGAGAATAGAGAATAGCTCAAACACCACTTGAAAAAAATTGCCTTGATTTATAGCGGCAAAATCATTTAAAGCTGCAGCAATAATTGAAAACACTAAGGCTTTCCAGAGTTACACATCATCCCCCTAGTCAGGAAAAAAAAAACAAGAAGAAAACAAAATCAGATCTCCAGATGTACATTAGCATAACGTAAGTCTCGCTATTCAAACAGCAGGTTATGAGAACCCTCAACGAGATCTTTCCCGTACTCATTGACCATCACTTGACCCAGCTAAGTGGAGAAGCTTGACAGTATCTGAAATGATATGATCTCCGCTGTATTTACACTGAAAGCACTGCAGTATTTCTGGCTTCTGTCAGTTCTCCACAGCAGTATTTCAGGCTCAGTCGCACTCTGCCTGAAGAGCCCACACGAAGGGGTGTATTGTTTCCTGATGGTAAGCAGTAAAGCGGAGAGTTAATTCAAAGTGAGCTAGGCTCGGCACGTTGGGAGTAAAGTGAAATTGTGGTAAAACAAAGCAGAAGCCCTGCTGGGGAAAGAGAGGAGACTGAGGTAACAGTGTGTGATCACATTAAGGACGCATTCTGAGGGCCATGCAACTTTCTCGGATGAAGTGAACCTTGCGTTTTAGACGCTTCCCTGCTGCGGCTCTCGGGACAGATGCTACATAAGCCGAGGCCTTTCTCCACAGTGGGTCAATTTACCAACCAAGAGGCAAGGTCTTGCCATGCACACTACACAAAAACAATAGGATGAAAATCAATTCACAAATCTGCACGCCGTGTTACTGATGAGATGGTTTTTAAAAAGGGGTTTGCACTGAATATTCGATGTTTAATTATTATTTGAAAAATAAAACTATGTTGCTTTGCTGGTCATCAATGCAGTGAAATCCTAAGCACGCAAATTAAAACTAATAAATGCACTGGTTGACGCTGTGGAGCTTGATTGTATTTGATCAGAGAATATCGTCATCAGTGCAGTGAAGTTTGGAATTACTTTTATCAAAATGATTTTACTAAATTATCTTACAACATGGAATTAACATAAATATCACCAGTCAAAACCATGAAATCACATGAAATTACAACACCAGTCAAATGAGGAAAGACAGCAGTGCATCACTGTATTCACGAACACAGGTAAGCGCTGTGTCGCAGAGTGAGCCGAGAAGTTAACTTATCCGACAGCAAAATGATCTTGAGACAGATGCTTCCTTTAAAGGGGAGATGAAGCATTCAATCAAGTTTACATGATTTATAAGATGGATTTCCACTATAATAAACAATTATATAAGAAACATGACAAATGTAAACAAAGAAATAAGAAAAAACGTTATATCTTTCGCCGCCAGAGCGCCACCATTGTGCAGTATTCTAGCATGTGACGTCACGGGGTTGGTTGGCTTAACAGGCTCTGGGCAGTGAATATCCCGACATCAAACTCTTTACACCACAGTGTTTTTACCGCGAACAACTAATGTTAGGTACAGTCATTATAGCAAACAGCTGTAAGCATGAACTAGCTAATGCTAACTTAGTGTTTAGCTAACTTAGTAAAGTTTAGGACACGACAAAAAGACGACGTCTAATATTATATGTTGACAAACTGCACATAGAAACATTGTTCACGGTGTCTGCCATCATATTCCCATCTCGTCAACACCATGTATGTTATGTTGATATGTAGAACAGCCGGTGGTGGTTTGGGGAGAAGAGCGAGTTTGCAACGCTACCTGGTGTCAGTGTGGCTGTTGTATTGCGATGCCCACTGTGTCAGAGTCCATCTGCTGTCAAGAGGTTGATCTTGACCACATATTGCGTGGTCAATTCTGCATCTCCGGTGTGGATGTTTACCATGCTGTGCCGGGAGGTAGACGTGTTGGAAGCGGCAATGCTTTCCCTCAAGGATGTCAGAGCGGAGAAACTTTTTAATAATATATGTAGCTACTAGCACTACCAGTGTGAAAACATGGACGTTTCATTTCCCCTTTAACAAATACATGCTAACTTGGTTTTGACGAGACGGGAATATGATGGCCGACATTGTGAAATATGTCGGGATATTCACTGCCCAGACCCTGTTAAACTAAAGCCAACCAACCCCGTGACATCATTTGTTACAGGGCGGTGCCCTGGCGGCGAAAGATATAACGGTTTTTCTTTTTTCTTTTATATGTTTACATATGTCATGTTTCTTATTTAATTGTTGATTATAGTGGAAATCCATCTTGAAAATCATGTAAAGTTGATTGACTGCTTCATTTCCCCTTTAAGTTTCATTAGGATGGTTTTCTGTTCCAGGTTTAGGAACAGAAAACCAAGCGCTAGATGAAACTTCGGTTAGCACTAGCACACAGCTATGTGCGTCCCTGCAACGTCTGTCGTCGGAGCGTATTTTCTCTGCAACCAGCCATATTGTTATGTAAGTCTGAGGAGCCAACTTTCAACCGAGCATGTGGATTGTGGATATATTTCTCAACATGAACACAAGACACAATATAATCAAGATAACCATATGTTGACTCGAGTGTAAATGTACATTCTATACGAAAACTGACACAGTCTGCTTTCTATCCATCCATTCATCAATCCACACACACAACATTCTGGTGTAAAAAGTAGCCCTAAAATATAAGGCAAGGGAATGTTGTCTAGGCTTCCTCTGCTCTTTTTTAAAGGTACACTTACAGGTGTAATATATTCTCCATTTAAAAGTTTCACTTTTTTTTTTTTTTTTTTTATGCAGGGTCACCTCAAGGAGGCAGATGTGTGTTGAAATTACATGATCAGCCAAATACTAACTCACTTTATCTCAATAACTTTTGAAAGTGCACTATTCATGACTTTGAATAATGCACTTCTACGATACTCAACCGTTACCTTAACAGCATGACAGTGCATACATATTTATTAAGGTAAGCACTGAAGCAGTTTGGTTGTCTGTTGCTTAACAACTTTCCGTTAGATTCTACCACCGGCTTGTTTCATATTGAATATCTTTGGCACCACAGTTTGGGCTATCACAGCAAACAGGTTTTCTAATTCAGGGTTTAAAGAGGCACCCCTTTGCAGCATTTAAAATGGCCTTTAACTGGGTTTAAAATGATGTTAACCCTAGGGTTAACCGTTGTTAGTCTATGGCACCAAGGCTTAAGTGCTTCCTCTCGCATGTGGAATTTAATGAATGTAACTACTCATGTGTTTGCTGGCCATATGAATAACGACAGGTGTTCTTTCTCACTCAGTAAACAAAATACAAGTCCCAGAGTGCTGAAATAAATCACGTCAAACTCAAACATGTTTGTCCACGTTGACATGTAATTATTAGTTTGTCTGTTGCAAGCATTTATCTTTGGAGACTTAATCTTCTCTTGCCTTTTAACTAAAAGCTATCAGTATATTTCCTCGCGTAAATCTTTCTTCCTGATGCAATTATCCGATGGGTTGCAGGTAACCAGGGCAGTAAAGAGAAATTATCCCAGTCTAAATGACGTTGTTATTAGATTCGACATCCAAAAGAATAATAAATTGCGTTAGCAGAGCTTCAAAGATATGGGATAACTCATATAAACTGTTCTGTGCTCCTGAGTAGGAGAGAGAAATGGCAATGAAATATAAAAAGTCAGATGTGCTGCATTACAATTCATACCTTTTTAATCCATAATACTGGTTAAAGTGCCCTTTGACTCACTTGGCAGCACAGATTCATTAAACCCCACATCAATGGGCATAAATCATCTTGCCAATCGCAATGAAAAGGCGCTGCCTAAAACCCCTCTAGTCCCTGTCCAAACAGCAAGTTCTCATAGAGGCAGTTAACTTCAGAAAACATGTCACAGGCTTTTAAAGTCATCCGCCGTCTTCGCTGTGATAAGGGCGGCGAGTCGTTTCCTGTCAAATCTCGAGCTCGGGGTCACTGACCTGCTTAAAGACATATTTTTCTGTCACAGTTTCATGATTTTAGCACTCGGCTCAGGGGAATTCGGAGTATTTTGAACTAAACGTTTACCTCAAAAGACTGTTGCATGATGCATGAATCCTTGATGTGTCGTGGGCGAACGATGTTGTATGTTGTTGAATTGATGGTGATCTGTATGGGGGACAACTTCAGGTGACTGTTGGAAAAAAGAAAACTGTCATTCGCTGTCTTATAGCGGGGTCAAAATATCAAACAAATTACATAGACCTTCTTCCCTACCACACTGACGATCATTCCCTCTATATATCATGTATCTGTCCAGATGACTTCTTTCACACCTTGAACATTGCGAGCAAATTCAGTTCAGTTTCTGATCATGTTTTCATGCAGAGCTGTTCTGATTAGATCCTCTGTTTATTTTCAGAAATACTGTAGACTTTGAGTAATAAGATGCAGAGAATGTCAGGCTGAAAAACATCTTAAATTTATTGAAATGTATTGAAACCATTTCTGGTACAGGATATGCAATCCTCTATTCCGGACTCTAAAAAACACAAACAAACATATTAGAATTTCACATTTTAACAGTTTATAAATTACACACTAATTTCATAAATTGAAGGTTTCCTAACAATCCTAAATAAATTACATAAAATTAATTACTGGCAAGCTAATTATACATACCCCTTTTGAACACACAACAACGTCTGGAAGTTCATTCCATGATTTTACCACACAGAGTGTAAAAATTGCCTTTCTCTTTCGCAAACTGTTTTCAAGGAGACAAGAAAATATATCCTTTCTTTACCTTTTATATTACATACCACTGCCTGTATATTTCAAGATTTATAACATAAAACTGTCAAAAGGTAAGACAATATAATTGCAGTCTTGATGTAGGTTTCAATAGCAAGGCTAGAAATCATAGTTCTTTAGCCCTTGGTGAAACAGAGCGAACCTCTATTCAGTATGGTATGGCTTCAGAACACTAGAAATATAGGATACACAGTCATCCGGAACCCTTTTTATTATATAGTGTATGGTGTTTTTGTGTCTTTTTGAAGTTTTGAAGTACCAAAATCTGCTTAGTTGATTGTAGTCTCAACAGCAATAAACAAACCAGATTTTTACTAACTCTATCCAAACCTCCATATATGTGGTAAAATCAGATCAATAGGCCTACCGCCATACACAAAACGCAGTCGTGTCAGCTACAGTTGTGTCCGGATTTATTCATTTCCGCTCACGTTGCATTCATTATGTACTGAATGAGCAACTGAAAAACGGTCTCAACACGTATATTCATGAATATGTAAATAGTACAAGAATGCTCTGATGTCTGATGCACCTCAATATTGCATTATCACAGTCAGATAACAGCTCAATACAGCTAATGTAATAATAGTGAATGATAGTTCACCCCAAAATGACCATTCTGATATCCTATACTCCTTTTTCCTTCTAAGCCTGACTTATTTTCATCTGTGGAAACCAAATGAAGATATTTTGAAAAACACCAGGGACTGAGTTTTGTTTTCCGCAGAAAAAAAGTAAGTCATATTGGTCTGGAACAACATAATGGTGAGTAAAATGATGAAAGAATTTTCAATTGATCATGGGATATGGTGTTTCACTCACAGGACTGTAACACAGCAATGCTCTCCAGACTCATGTAGGCGGCTCTGTTTGACGACTCTACCCTGATAAAACATAGGTTACCATGGTAACTTGCAGACTACACTCGCTGCCAAAGCAGAATTACAGCTGAAGAGGAACAACACGAGGTTGAAAAACTCCAGAAATGCATGTAAAAGCATGTAAACGTATATGGAATACGCAGTGGAAATTAATTTGGCCATGTTGTAGATGTAGGAGTGATGTTTCAATTTAAAAATATCTTTTACATGTGCGCATCTGTCAAGCTCAGGCTTGAAAGGCACATAGATGAGCTCATCCTTTGCTCTGCTGGCTGTTATACTGATTCGACATGGAAAAAAAAAATATAAAAGTATTTTTTTTTTGGTCTCTGTGCATGAGTAACTTTGAGCTGAGCCCTGACAGAAAAATTACATGTTGATTTAGTCCAAAAAAGTGTGGGTGAACAAACATTTGGATAACGTTAAGCCATAACATATGCATTAGAAACGCTGAGACTTACATTTATTTATAGATACACACGTGTGTGCGATTTAAATGTGCATGTTTTTCCTATATTGATATGCAAAACACACAAAAAAAAAACTGCCTGCCCTGCTAATTTTAAACCATGCTTATACAACCTTGTAATTCAAACCTGATTGCAAATATATGTACAACTGGTTCACGTAATAGCTCACACACGTGCTATCTGTCCATTTCATTGGTAAGTGATGGTGTTCCAGGTTTTATTCAATTTCCACAAAATCGAGATAATGGAAAGGGCATTCACCGCTGAAGTGGTTCGCATGTTAAATTAATTAAATCTAAAGAACATTACGCCAGTAACCTCTGATCCTAGATCGTTCGATCTCCACATCTGTACCTCTTTACTCTTTTAGACAGGTGCACATTACAAAATAATCGAGTTTTAATGAGCTCCTGGTGTTTATACAGGCCCATCTCTGCCCAAGGCTTGCGTACATTCATTTTAAATGAGCTGCCTAGAGAAATAACACATTAATATTCATACAATGACTATTTTCTCAAGCACAAAATGGTATCTCAAGAACATTCAAAGAATGTCAAAGGTAAACATGTATGATAATACATCCAAAGGCAGTCAACTAGAATAATGGTTTAAACTCCCTATCCCAGACTGATTAAATATTATTTTAATAACCCCCTTTATGGTGTCTAAGTCACATTTGGTATAGATAATAATTATAATAATTGTAAGAAGTAGGTTAAGTAGAGTCATTCAATAGAATGTGTATCAAATTAATAACCAGTTATTCAGAAACATCCATCTATTAACTTTTAACATGTCTCAACAAACTTTGCTTTTCTAGTTAATGACATCTATATGAATTTGAACTCATTTTAATTTAGATTATAAATAAACTGTAATACTGCACCCTATTTGCTGCCTCAATTCAAAACTAGAAAGCCACTCTTGATAGCCATAGCTGGACACTTGTGCCTCCATTGGTATTTTTATTTATTTTATTTATTTCACCAGTCATCAATGAGGTATAAATTACGTGATATTAGTTTGAAGTTGAGATATTGAATATTTGATCGCAAACACATTTAAACTACCATTCAAAGAACAGCTAAATTAAAAATGAAGGATATGAAGGCTATAGCAACCACCTTCACTAAACGGCTGAACAAGCACTTTTAACAGACATTTAAAAGGACAGATGGATGGATATTTGCTCTAAGTGATAGGGTAGGACTAGGTGAGTGAACTTATATTATATTATCTTGATGTATGTGTCATTTTCTATAAATATTCTGTCTATAAGTGACCAAAAAAAGCCATTTTAGGCTTTTTGTAAAGGTTGGAATCTATAAGGAACATTCATCTTATGCCTGAAATTAAGTCATAAAGTACCTTCTTTAAAAGCAATAATCCACCAAAACAGAAAATTTGTCAAATATTTACTCTCCCTCGTGCATGTTGTTCAAAATCCACAATATATTTTTTAGAGGTGGACCGGTTTAAAAAATATTCACTTATTCCTTTCATTCAACAGTAATTCATATTGACCATTTCTGTCAAACTGTTGAAATGTGGTGCATTTGTCATCTGTTACTTTTTGGAGCTTGACAGAGATGGTCGCTATCAGTTGCTGCTATATGGAAAGAATGAAGGTGAGTAGTGACTGAAAATGTAAGTTAGGATGCATTTAACAACTTTTCGCACATACCTGGTGAACTGCCTGACAAAAGCTTTTACAGTTGGCTGCAATTATAATCCGACAAACATTCATTTCATTTTCAAACGCTATACATTCCATCAGTGTGCAATGATTAGACGATGATTAATTGGATCATTAACAACTGTATCATTCCCCCTAGTGATCCGAGGAATGAAAACGTACTGTGTCAAAACCAATCCAGCATTGTTGAATCCATTTCCCGTCCTTCCCCAGCGTGTTTCGCAATTAACACTCTCTGGATCGCGGCTTCGAGGGATTGGAAGAACATTGATGGATTGCTTTTGTGTGCGGAATTAATAACGCCACCCAATCTGGGCAGTGTCATTATGGCTGGGCTCCTAACAGAGGAGAGACAAAGTAAACACATTTAATATTCATCATTTCCCTTCAGAGTAAATGAAGTGGAAAAGGAACAAAAACGTACGCTTGACTGTTATTTACATTTATTTGGATTAGGTAGAACATATTTATTTCACCTTTTCTTCTCTTCCTCTCTGACTCCACATCAGGAGGTTGGGTGGTAGTGCCAACGCGGAGGTGTATTTTCAGATGGTGCCATATGAGGATGCAATTAATCGAAGGTGGGATTCGGGAACTGATGATGAATAGTAATTTCCAAATCTCTCTAGCTTTTAGAGAGGGCTACATTTCAAAATTATTTGAAGTGCTTCTAATGATTCATTGCTATTTTATCCACTTATCGCAACACTTGAATTTAAATGAAGAGACATTATTAAATTATTTAATCACACATTTTTCTGTATGCAATATTATGTTTTTTAGACACTTTTTGCATGTTTTTATTTGAAAAGGTTAATGTCAGGTCACAGTTAGAGAGTCCATGATATCATAATAAGAGTTTTGCGGCTTTTACTTCATGCGCTGTAAACGTCTCGGTTGCGTATGAAACCCTAGTTCCCTGATAGGGAATTAGACTCTGCGTCAAATGCTGTGGGAACGCCCCTGTGTGAGTGTGTCCTCAAGCACGTGAATCACGTCATAGGCAGGTGACATCATCGACGGGGACACTATACAGCACCCCAGAATTACAAACAAGTCAGCTTTTGATGAAGCAAGTCGATCACGGACATGCCGGGTGTATGGCAGGGAGACGCAGCGTCTCGTTCCCTATCAGGGAACCTAATGAATATGTGCGGTGAGGACCAGACTGCCGCATCACAAACATCATGGAGGGAAACTCTGGACAATAGAGGTTTAGAAGCAGCCATACTCCTAGTCGAGTGAGCTCGAACATCCAATGGTGAGGGCTGACCAGCCGACTCATAAGCAAGTGAGACGACCTCGACCACCCACTTGCTCATTCTCTGCTTAGAAGCGGGACACCCTTTTCTAGGTGGCCCAAAACAACCTATCAGTTGTCCAGATTCCCTCCACAGGGCAGCTCTAAAGACATAAGCATCTAAGTCCCTCACAGGCCAGAGCATATTAAGTTTCTCGTGGTACGACGTCAGAAATGGAGGACAACAGAAGACCTGCAGAACTATAGGTCTAACAAAATGTAGCCCGGTCTAGGGTGGAGAAAAGCCTTCACCATACCAGATGAAAATTCCAGGCAAGAGGGAGAAACTAAGAGTTCTTGAATGTCTCCAAAACCAGATAGCAAGACGATTTTAGAGTGATGAATTTCTCAGAAACTTTACTGCCATTTAAGTGCCAGAGTCTTTTAGCAGTACACTAAATTAATAGCACAGTATATGACAACACCTTACTATTTGTGCTTAACCCACAGTGGCAGAAATTGATACGTTAAGTCTCCAAACCAATTTACATTATGTCCATATAGATATTCCACACTATACTTGTGCATTCTCAAAAAAAATTAATTGATAAGTAGGCTTACACTAATAGCCAGGGTCCAAAAGAAACAGTCAAGCGCCAAAAGCAGGTATGTGGACCGTTCCTCCCATTAAGTCACTGAAATGACAAGAAAAAACAAGCAATTACATTCAGTTTAATGGCCGATACGAAATATGTATGTCTTGAACAGCTATTTGAAGTGACTCAATAAGAGACACAAAATATACAAGCAAACAAGTGCGGGCATCTTCTACACTTTACACAGTAGACGTGATGAGATGAGTGTATTCAATGAACAGGGATTATAGGATTATCTCAAGTTTGCGTGGGAAGATATAAAACATGAGTTTGAAGATGCTAGACTAACGTTAAGCTCAGCAGGGACAAAGACCTGGGTACACACACCAAAAATCCTAATGTCTACAAATAACATGACAAACAGAAAATAACTTCAGAAGGTCAAGGTAATGCAAGAGAGGATTCAGTGGAAAAAGTACAGTGAGAAAAGTATAAGAGAGAGAGAAAATGAAGGCTTTTAACTGCGATACAGCTGGATTTATTCCAGATTTGTCTTGGTACTTGAGAGGCTTTAGCTAGGTTCCATTTGCCTGTGTTCATCATCATAAAAACACACACAT
>JAOTRC010000005.1:21859373-21874057 GCA_027497675.1 Cyprinella lutrensis
AGATAGATAGATAGATAGATAGATAGATAGATAGATAGATAGATAGATAGATAGATAGATAGATAGATAGATAGGTCATTCTTTTGTTCTGTCTGTCCACCTCGGAAATTTCAACAACTGCATTGTCTTTGCAAATCCATGTCGACCTTGTATGATGACTGGTTGAAATAGTACTGAGATATTATACTGAAATCCATTGAGTGTTAAATATGAAATAATATTTTACAAGACAGACAGAGTGATAACAGGGTATTCCACACAACACCGTAGCTATACCTGTCTGATTACATAGTGTCAGTTCAAGGATTATTACCTCCTGGCGGTATCACCTTTAGAAAGACTCTCTGGATTGTTTGTAGTTATGATTCCCTATCCCTATACAAGTCATGTCAATGACTCAATGACCCCAATCACCTCTGAGTTAAAAGAAAATGACCAATGGAGTTTGCGAGTGGAATTTGCATGCCAAGCCATTGCCCCAAACATACAGGTATATAAGATGGCAGTACACATCCATTTTTGCTTCAAAGCCTAGTGGTTGTGTGCAGCGATCAATCTTTCCAGTTACCTGTGATTCTACCTTCTCCGGGTGGAGCCTGCTTATTCCTGAGATTCTGCTCTGGCCCATCACTGTGCCTGTAATAGTTCCATCCCTGTTTATGTAGGACCTACTGCAGTGATCTTTCCATATGTAGCTTTGCCTCAGGGGTCAGTACATATGTGGATTTCCACATACTTCTTCCTATGGGCAAGATGTGGCCTACAAAAGAGTCCCTTTCCACTGGACTAAGGACACTTCCACAGATTTAACAACAGTGATAGCTGGAAAAATAGAGGGCTGAAGCACTCTTCCCATGAAGTAATATACAAAAGCAACAGCAGCTACGACTGTTTCTATGGTAAGCCTTGTCCCTTCCATCTAATTAGCATGGAGGACCATTTATCTTTAGGCTTACTTGGGGCACTATTTAGGTTACGACTGTATGATGGAGGTCGCCAAAACAGCTTGCCAGCATCTGTATCTCCAAACACTCATAACACAGTTCAGTGGCTGTGGTGCTTTCCATAGAGACCCCATTTGTCAATCTTTGACATAACGTTGAACATAACTGACAGATGGGGACGTTTGTAACTCTCGTTCCCTGATGGAGGGAACTGAGATTTTATGTCCCTCTTGACACAACCCTGAACCAACCTGCTGAATGGCCTCACCTCCTCAGCATAAAACTGAATGTGCGGATGAGTGTCCATATAATATTTACTTGTATGTACGTGGGAGTGGATTGGCAAGCAAATTCCACTTTCCAATTTCATTGGCGGTTTTTTCCACAACGTGATTGGGCCTCCCAAGTGAGACCCCATATGCCAGTCCTCGATATAACGTCTCTGTTACCTCCAACAAGGAATGAGGTTTACATCAGTAATCAATAGTGATGTAGTACCCGAGTCTGGTCTCAGACTCGAGAGCGGTCTCGAGACCGATTTCTGCTTTCTCGGACTCGTCTCGGACTTCTCGTCTCGGTTCCTTCAAAGACTCTGTCTTGACTTGGTCTTGATTCGGTCTCGGACCATAGTGGGAGGATAAGTAGTCGTAATTTTCAGACCAAATCCTCAAGATGTTAAAAACAAACCTATCCCTTTAAGACATTAAGACGACCGCTCTAAACAATTCCCGGACTTCCTCGTACTTGCTTCCTCAAAGACTCGGACTCGACTGTATTTGAAAACCAACAGACTCGGTCTCGACTCGGACTCGACCCTTCAAAGACTCGGTCTTGACTCGGACTCGATCCTTCAAAGGCTCGATCTTGACTCGGACTCGACTGTATTTGAAAAGCAACAGACTCGGTCTTGACTCAGACTCGACCCTTCAAAGACTTGGTCTTGACTCGAACTCGACCCTTCAAAAACTCGGTCTTGACTCTGACTCGACTGTATTTGAAAAGCAACTCGGTCTTGACTCAGACTCGACCCTTCAAAGACTCGATCTTGACTCAGACTCAACCCTTCAAAGACTCGGTCTTGACTCGGATTTGACTGTATTTGAAAACCAACGGACTCAGTCTTGACTCAGACTCGACCCTTCAAAGATTCGGTCTTGACTCGGCATAGGTGGTCTCGTCCCCATCACTAGTAATCAATATGTTATGGGTAGTAAGATGCTAATGTAAAATAAGGGGTTGAAATAGTAATATTTAATCTGCATATAAATTTGATTAGATAATTGCATTGTGGTTGCCCAGGCATAGACCTGTTACAATCTATTGTGATAATTTTCATGGCTGCATTTTTCCAGAGCTGGAATTGCTCCATGTGTAGTGGTCATTGTCTTTTATTCCTTTTTCCTAGCGCAGATGCGCATAATCTATGGAAGGTCTGGATTTAACAGAGATTCCACATACAGTTATCTACCTCCTTAATTCCATGCTATAGCCATTTAAATTACAGAGACAACACAACTCATCAGTCCGATCAAATAGTTCACTGTGAGTCAGCATTATCTGTAACAACTTAAATAAAAAGATGATAGAGCAGTAGAGTGAGGCCTTTTGAAAACAAATTTGTCATAGGAGATTATTTTTATCTTTATCCTGACCTTGCTGTTAAAAGAAGCGAACCGCAAAATGCCACGGTGGTGAGGACCTCACCTCAAAGCGCTAAGCTGGACCGTCATTGACAGTGAGCATTCATTTTCAAATGTCATCTCAACAAGTGGTCACAGAGATCGGCGTGAACGAGAAATTCCATTCAAAACTCGACCCTGACGCTAACAGATTAGCATACATGATTTAAAAGCTTCACATGTCTGCACTGTGCACTCTTCCCATATTTTGCTGAGGTGCTGAACTAAGGACATACCATTTCCCAGGCAATAAAGTATCCTGCCTCTTTTAAAAACCTTTAAAACCTTGCACTGGGCCTTGATAGATTTAAATCAGTCCGGTAGTCTGGGCCTTTGATTTACAATCAAACCCTACCTGAACTTGGAATTTATGACCCATTACTGCTGTCACTGAGCTGGTATTACATTAGATTTCACTGTTCATCTGGTCTGGACTTGAATGCCCACAACTGATGTGCTGTGAGCCACATTATAAATAATAGTAAACACGAGTAAACAATGAGCATGTCATTGGGTCCTCTGAAGTTCAGGGATGTTCGGTTGAGATGTAAATTTCAATCCAAGGTTTCCTCTCAGATCGGTGTCCCCTTTGAATGCAGATCCAGATGTATAGACTGAGATGTAATGCATGTACATACACTTCACCCCCTTTTATTTATATTCAAAGATAAGTTCAAGATTGGTGCAATAAAATAGATTTACATACATAGTGCTTTTTTACGAGTTCCAGTCATTCGACCTGCAGTCTTTGTTGCTTAAGATTGGACCTCCGTATTCTTAGAAATAGGAAAAATCCATTTGCTCCTGTATGACTACAGAAATTTACTGTGGACCAAACTCCGATTCAGCCATAAAGTCGACCGCCGGTGTGCAGACGGGAGACAATATGTCAGACACATTCAAACCTCGCAATAAGATTACCGATTGGTTCATTAGCCAGTCATCACACACACATCCAAGCTGCTCACGTTCAATACCCTAACCATGCCGACTGCTTCAAAGTTCCATCTGAATGGGAAAAAGCATGCCAGGCTGTGTTTTTTTTCTTCTTTTTTGCTGATAAAACATGCATGACAGCTTGCCTTCAAAGTCAGTACTATGTGTGTGTGGGACATGCATAAAAGCTGAAACCCAGATTCACTTTACCCACTAGAGGAAACTCTAGTGCCCCAATGAAGTCAATATTGACAATCCTCTTACTCCAATTCAAAGGCTTGCAATGGGTTTCAAAGCTAACAAAGAAAGTTTTTTTTTTTTTCTTTGGCGAAATGGAATGTAACGTTGATAATTGTATCATAAGTGTGTTGTTACTCTTCAGTGGTAATACACTGCTTCGTCTGACCGGGGAAGCTCTTTTTATTCGACAGTCTTTCTGACAGATTACATTGCTGAGAGATTTGTTGACATTCGGTATTATTAAAATAATAGTATTGAAGTATTGAAGACACTTACTGGTTTTGCTATATTCCTTTGACTGTAATTCAAGCGACTCTTTATATTGACATAGTTGTAGTGCTAACATCACAAGCGCTGTTTCTTTGGAATAGTGAAAGAGAAAGCAAATGATTTGTAATTCACATCTAGTCACTATACAGAGATGCTGCTCTACAACAATAAAGGCAGCCAGGAATCTTGGTGTTGTATTCAACACAAGATGTTGGGCGCGTAACATCTAAGCAACCACCTGGTTACACAGATTCCTGCTATGTTCCAGGCTCTAGTTATCTCAAAATGCTTTGCTAGCTATAGCACAGGTGATCCATTAATCATACACTACATTTCATAAGTTTGGGTTTGTATAAAACTTTATAATTTGTTAACACTAGTTTATTTCAGTATTTATTAATCTTTGTTAATCAAAATACAGTCATTCATTGTTTGTTCATGTTAGTCCACAATGCATTAACACTAAAAAATACAACTTTAGATTTTAGCGTATTTGTAAATGATGAAATTAACATTAGCTTAGATTAATAAATGCTGTAGAAGTATTGGTCATTCTTATTTTAAAGTAGTTAACTAATGTTAACTAATAAAACCTTACTGTAAAGTGTTACCAAGCGATTTCCGAAGGATTATGTGACACTGAAGACTGAACAAAATGCAGAAAAAAAGAATCAGGGATATTAGAATTTAAAAACAATAACAGTTATTTGAATTTCAATAATAGTTTACAATATTATGGTCTTTAATATGTATTTAATCAAACAAATGCAACAAATGCAGCCTTTCCTAGGATAAGAGACTCCAAATTTTGAACAGTAGTCCTGAAAGTAGCAAAAGAGTCAAGCAATATATATTTGAAAGAGTCAACATTAGAGACATCAGAAGCTGCTTACAAGTTGTTAGATTTGATTGAAGCTGGCTGTTTGATGCTGACAGTTCACCCCAAAATGTAAAATTCTGACATGTTATTTCAAACCTTTAAGAATTGCTTTCTTCTGTGAAATAAAAACGAAAATGGTTTAAACAGTTTCTCAGTCTGTTTTTGTCTGTACAAGTCTCTCCCATTGGTGCCATTTAACTAAATTTATCCCAATTTGAAAAAAAAAAAAAAAAAACTAAAATACATTTTTTTGTTACTTGAAGTTATTTTTTAGAGAGTACAAACTAAGAAGATAGTTTTGGAAGTTTTATTATTGCCTCAGTTTAATGAGCATGCAGTGACTTTAAACATAGCGATGATG
Source organism: Cyprinella lutrensis (assembly GCA_027497675.1). Lineage (NCBI taxonomy): Eukaryota > Metazoa > Chordata > Actinopteri > Cypriniformes > Leuciscidae > Cyprinella > Cyprinella lutrensis. The sequence continues at coordinate 21,864,684 of JAOTRC010000005.1, forward strand.
TGCTCTGGCTGTTACAGGGTCATTCCACGAAAAAGAATGGCTTTTATATCAACATGCGTGTAAATATGTTAACAACAAAAAGATGTCTTATGTTATCATAGGCATTTTTTAACACATTAACAAAAGTCCTGCAGCTTAATTTTGTTTTTCATGTGAATTCTTTGTTTTACTGTTTTGCCAACTTTTGTTGTAGTGCACGTCTGTAACCAATCCTATTCGCGCTCCACCTGCTCCGAGTGGGATTCAAACTATTGTCTGCGTTGTGGGTAGGAAATGCATTCTCATCCCAAGGCGTGATATACTGACACTTTTGCCAATACGTATAGTACATCCAACATACATGGCACCCTTTAGCATCAATTTAACAAGCACAGAGTATGGGTAGGTTTAGGTCTGGGGTAGGGTTAGGGTTAGACCACTAGGAGGCGCCTTCTGGCCTATATATATCTGCATCTCATATTGAAGCTAAAGGGTGCCATGTGTGTTGGATGTCTACGCATTGGCAAAAGCGTCAGTATATGACGCCTGGGGATGAGAATGGGCTGGGGTAGCGGGAGCTCTAACAAGGAGGCTAAAGACTACTAGAGTCAGTTGCTAGCATGTCTCTTGACTCTTTACACTCGCAGCATCTGTTTCACACATTTTGATTTACAATTTGACAGATGTGTTTTCAATTGTATTATCGAGAAAAATTGGCTTTTTCTGTTGTCTCATTCCAGCTGTATACAAACGCATTATTTCATCAGATTCTTCCTCCCCAGATATAAGAATGCTCTTCACAGAAATTCAGATTGCCGCTACAAGCTTGTTCGTTTTTTTCTCCCTTTTGTTTCTTTCCCTCGCTCGCTCTCTCTTTCTCTCACTATGGCAGTCCTTTCATGGTGAACTTATTTATGATCCTGTGTTTCTGTGCGTGAACGACAGGCAGACACAGTGAGAAATTATTATCTGAGGAAAATATTGCTGGATTGCTGTGGGTGGACAGGGCTCTCAAAAGGTCATGCTCCAGCCTCAGACTGAAACGACATCCGGTGAGTCACATACCAATCTGAAAGCCTCCTCTTTTTATTTTTTTTCTCCTTTTTTTCTTCACACCTCCCAGCCATCCTTGACAAAGAACCATTTGGCTCAGCTGTCTGCAAGCCAAGCTCAGTTACCCGTCCCCCTGCTGATGATGACTTTACATAATTAGTCAACAGAACATCACATCTTGCACATGACAGAAATATGGCAGATGCTATCTACTCTGTTCTAGAAGTAAGGAACAACAATTTGGGAGAAAGGGATGAGAGAGGCAGGTGTAGAAACAATGTAAATCTTTTTTTTTTTTACAGAAAATAACAGATTTTTTGACGCTCATTTAATTTCATTTTACTCAAAACTTTTTTTGTGACATTTGCAGTGATTCACATCATTCATTTTTATACAGAAAATGTACTGTATTTTTCATTCATTATTTTTTTCTGTTTTCTTAAATTACATAAAAATGTATGTAAAATTATAAATATAATCTGTAATTAAACAATAACAAAACAGCTAAATTATAAAATGACTGGCAGGCCAAAAACAACCCTGTAACATTAAAGTAAAACATTTATATTATTATAAAGCAAAAGATTTCTGTCAAACTCTTTTGCACATTATTTAAATTAACATATTTTACATTCATTTTACGTTTTTTGTATGGTAGCCATTGCTGACAGTCATTTGACCGTTTTGGAGGAGATAGTTGTAAAATAAAAGTGTTTTTCTATAAAACATTTATGGAAAAAGTTGGCACTATATTTACATTAGGATGTTTACTTCATTTTTACTACTTTTGTTTGTCAGCCGTAGCTGACATTGACCGTTTTTTAAAGGTTTTTTTTTTCAGTGACAGTGTGGTAAAGACCCTTTAACAGTGAAGAAAGAGACTGTGAACAATTCCTATAGCAAATGTATTTGACTGAACATAATATTAGAGTAGACTGCGAGACATGTTGTAACATGAAGTGAAGTTGTAACGACATCAGTTCAGCCAATTAGTAATGATCTACAGGGATGAAATCACTTTCATACATGAGCATCAACACCCTAATGGTAGAAGTTGTAAGTCACGGTGTAAATACATCAATGATTAACGTGACAAAAAAAAAAACACTTAGTAGTTAGAAAGTAATTTCATGTCTGGTTTAATTTGCAGTCATATTATATGACATAACTGGTCTCATCTATATATATATATATATATATATATATTGTTAATGACACAGAAAGCAGACTTTAGAAAATAATCAAACTTGCTCAAGGTCTCGAGCACAATCTCTGTCTCTCTGTTTTCCTGAATGTCATCATGATTAAAACCGAGATATTGATTCCATAACAATTTAATAAACAAATACTTACTTACATTTTTACAGGCAATGACTGTTTTGTTAACAAAAAAGAAAAAAAGAGGCTACAAGCATCAGTCGGTTTCGTCCTATTTCACTATTAAACGTTGAAGGTCAGATTTTCTTCAGCATTATTGCCGAGATTGTCTACCTAGACAATGGTTTCATTGACACTTCAGTTCAAAAGCGGGCATTCCAGGGTTCCCAGGATATTTTGAACACATCAATGTTATCTAGCACTGAATTCAATCAGCTAAAAAGGAGAGGAAGGAGCTCCATGTGACACTCCTGGATTTGGCTAATGCATATGGTTCAGTGCCACATGAGCTTCTTTGGGCAGCATTTGATTTTTTCAGAGTACCAATATCAATAACAAATTTAGTGAAAGCCTATTTTGGAGATTTACAATTTAGTTTCTCCACTCCAAAATTCAGCACTTCATGGTAATGCTTAGAGGTTGGAATAATGGCAGGATGCACCATTTCTCCTCTTGCTTTTACCATGGCAATGGGAGCCCCTGTGTTAAAAACTGGTAGAAAGTGGGCAGCAAAGAAATCTGTAGTAGAGGCAAAGGCTGCCCGCCTGTATAAAGGCCATTTCCCAGGCCAAGCAGGGAGAGTGGATGAGATGGGAGAGTATGGAACAACGCAAGATGGGCTGGCAAGACCTTTGCTCAGTGGAAGAGAGTAGGATCAGTTTCCTTATTAGGTCAACATACGATGTTCTCCTATCACCGCATAACCTAAACCTTTGGGTAGGAGAGGATCCCTCTTGTCCTTTGTGTTCATCACCTGCCACATTAACCCTTGTGCATCAATTATAAAAAGTTACAAATAGGTACATTTCATCCGTCATCAGGGCTGTGACCAGCTGAGTTTGAGCAAAGTCTTTCTGGAAGACAGTAAACAACTGTTTCATGGAGTTCATGGTCTGGTTCAGCAGGATGCTGTGAGAGTTGAGAATTACTGCAGTTCCCTTCAAGGTCTTGCCAATGGTCTGCACGGAGGCACTGTTGTGAGTTGCTTTTATAATTGTGGGAATTCAGTTTGAATTTCATCCACATGTCATCTAATGGTGGCAAGGTTCACTGCATTGACACTGGACATGCCAATGTTAAACAGAGTTCCAATGGCAGCAGTGGCTTCGAGCAAAGCTCACAGGAACCGTTTGGGCGGCTGTTGTGTCCACATAACTCTGCTTGTGTGACAGTCATTTTCTCAAGTTGATTGAGCATGTGGTTGACATAGGCCTCAGTGTGAGCAAGGGAGTCTTCTGTTCATCAGGCACTTGCCCAACTGTATTGGGCTACTGCGCTGAGGTAGTGTGCTCTGAAGACATTGTGGAGGTCGAGTCGAACATAAACTTTCCTGGTTAAAGGCATAAGGGGAGAGGAGAGAAAAGGAGAGAGAGAGCGGCAGTAGGTCAGCAAGGCAGTAGGTCAGCAAGGGTTGTCCTTGGTTGGACAGGACAGTCTTTTCGCTCCTAGGACGGCAATCAGGTTAGGTTGCATTGGCCCCCCGACTTTCCCTGCCAGCAGCCACATGTCTTTCTGTCCCTGGCTTAGTTGGACTCGGTACGCCACTGAGTAGAGTTTGTCAACAATCTCGTGAGGTCCTGTCCAGTGGGGCAGAAATTTCTTTGACAGCTGATGGAAGGCTGTGTGGGTTGGCTGTGTGAAGCTATAATACCAGACCCTGTCGTCCACGTCCAGTTCCTGGTGTGACGCTTTCTGGTCATAGTATGCTTTCTGCCCCTTGGCACTCTTTTGAATCTGTTGTTGGATGAAAGCAAATGTTGCTTTCAGGTGCCGGTGTAGCTCGTCGAGGTACTGGTGAGTGGTGCAGGCTGTAATGAGGCTGGAGTCTTTTGGCTGATACAGCAGATGCAGTGGCAATGTCAACTGCCGCTCAGTCATTAGTTCAAAGAGAGACACGCGAGTTGAGTCCTGTGGGATGGCCCTGAGGGCCATTAACACCAGCAGGAGTTTCACATCCCAGTCTATGGGCAGATACGTTGGCTGTTGAGGAACATGACAGGCTGGTCGCAAGTCTCTATGATAATTTTCTGGGCTCCAATGTAGTTGGAGAATCTCTGGATGGCCCATACAGTGCAGAGCTGAGCTTTTTCACTGTCTGAGAATTTAGAATCTGGTGCAAGGAGTGTCTTGCTGGCATATGCAACTACTTTTTTGTCTTGATCGTGTCATTGGTATAGGCCAGCACTGAGACAGTGGTTGAAGAATCCAACTTCTAAGTAGAACTCTCTTTGTGGGTGGGGGTAAGCCAGACATGGAGCTGTGCATAGGTGATGTTTCAGCTCATTCATGGCATTGTCTTGAACTGCTGTCCACGCAAATGGACAGTCTTTTTTCAGACGGGCAGTCAGAGGCTTTGCAATGTCTGAGTAGCTTTCGATGAACTGCCGTGAGTAATTGCACACCTAGAAAACTTCGCTGTTCTCAGATATTGGTGGGGGGTTTAATGTTTTGAACAGCTTGAATGCAGTCAGTAGGCCCACCTTGGTTTGACACTGGTCTTCTGGATCCACTGGTATGGTCCAGAATCCAGAGGCCACATCAAGTGTAGAGAAGATTGTGGCTCCTCTGATTCTAGGTATTTCTTGCTTTAGCTGGGTCATGGGCCTTCGTGACAGTGGCACCTGTTGATTCAGTTTCCTGTATTCAATGGTGGGTCGCCACTTGCCGTTTGGTTTGATTACGGGCCAGATTGGGGTAGAATAGGTGCTGTTGCATTGACGAATGACACCTTTCTCAAGCATGGAGTCGATGATCTCTTGCACGGTTTGTGTGATGCAATGGGGATCTTGTACTGCCTGATGAAAGTGGGAGGAGCCTTAGGGTGTGTTGGGATGCGTACGGTGTGGAGTTGGGTGAGACTACAATCTAAAGAGTCTTTGGCAAATTACGTTTTAAACCTGTAAAGGACTTGTCTGAGTCTTTGTAGATCTGTATTATCCTTAATTGCATCAGCATCTTTTAGAATTTGCTGAACTTGAGACTCAAATCCTGGGTATGGCTCCTCTGTTGGTGTGTCCATCTGTCATGTTGGCAGGCAGAGGTGCAGCAGTTTCATCAGTCTCGCAGGCATGTTGTTTGGAGTTTGCGTATACTGCAAGGTGTCGGTTCTGCATACCTGGTCTTTGTCCACCGGCATGAGGTTATGGAGATTATCTTGAAGGGTGTTGTGCGCACTGTGCTGTCTGTGTTCCCCTCAGGTATCATTGAAGATGGGATGGGTCCAATAAGTGGCAATGTTAGTTCAAAATCGGGAAAGTCGTGGCTCACTAGCCATCCCACCTGACAGGCTTTTGGAATTGTGATGCCACTGCTATGCAGTTGTTGAAATATAGACTCTGTTGTTGATGTAGACTGCACGGGATGACACTTCAGTGACCAGTGTGGTCTCTAGTGTGAGACCAAGTTCAATGCTTTCAGGTGAAGGTTGAAACAAACCCACCATGTGGTTTAGGGTTTGGCCACATCACATTTTCCTGTTCTTTGACTAAGGTGCAGACCTCTGGAATGGTCTTGCCTGACAGGAGATTCTCAGTGTTGGTAGAAACAACAGCTGGCTGTAAAGTCTGTGGGCCCCACAATACCTTATTAATTATGTCTACATGAGCCTGGAGGTGAATCAGAATGTCTGCTCCAATGTAGACATCATGGGGTGGGTCCGGAAGGACCAGGAAGTAATGGGTCAGACACCGGTGGTTCCATTTCAAGTTCAAAGCGCAAATACCTTTGGCAGTCACCATGTTTGATGGACATAAGTTCAAAGGGAAACAGGTGCACTTGCTGGCAGAAGGAAGGTCCAGTGTGACTTGAGATCATTGAATAGTGAGAGGCTGATGGCAGATTTGTTTGCCCATAGTGCAAGTATAATGTCAGTAGTGGTTACATCATTCAACTGCACATCGTTTTTGACCTTGGGGCAGAAAAGATCAGAGTCTTTGGTGAGCTGAAATGAGTTGCGAACTTAAATCTCACTCTTGTGCTGAGGCTGTGTCCCTGTGGCTGGCTGCGAGAGTTTCCATGACCTCTGTGAGTCTGGCTCAGTTGATCTGCGTGGCTGAAAGGGAAGAGCTTCTCGCACTTGAGCCCAAATCTTCAGCTGTCTGAAGTTCAGCAGGGGCTTGAAGCAGTATAGCAGAGCTTTGCCGATGAGGAGGGGATTTGTGTCCATCGGTGAGATGTACATAGGGTGTACCAGACTCATAGGACCTATCGTTAGGTGAATGGGAGCTACCTGTTCAAGCCGGATGTCATTTTGGCTTTATGACTGCACATTCAGAACACAATTCTGAGATTTTAAAGTTCGATTTTGCCTATTTGCTTCAAATCTGAGTCTTTTAAAGAGTTCGGCTGATATCAAGGTGAGGTCTGCTCCGGTGTCCACCAGGGCTTCGAGTCTGACCTCACTTTTCAAAGTGATGGAGAGAAGGAGTTTCTGTGCTAACCCCTTTTCGATCAGATTCCCCAGGAGTTTAGGTGTCAGGGCTTGTGTGGTTAGGGTCGGTCTCTTGTGATTTGTTGCAGAGACACACAACCAAAACAGCACTTTCTGGTATCTTAGGGGTTTGGTCACTGGTGTGACAGATTGGGTTGTCTGCTTCAGGATGTGTGGTTGTCAACGGCAGTGAGTGGGTGCCGCTGTCACTTGGTCGTGTGATGGCTGGTTCTGTGGTCTGTAGTGTCTGAAGAGTGGTACTCTGGGTGCTTCTTTCAGTGGGAGGACAGTCAGGAAGGGTGTTGGTTTCAGGCTTTACACTTAGTTATGAGGAGTCGGGCTTGTCCTCTTTGTCTTCCTTGTAAGGTTTCCTATGGAGAAACTCTTTCAGATCTCTCTCTGAGATCTCTGTGGTCTCTGACGTAGCCTCAATTTTTATTTGTAGGCTGCTGTAGAATCTTTCAGAGCGCCCGCTCTGGTGCTTAGGACGAGCAGCATCACGGTTGTGTTGCCCTCTGCTGGCTTGAAACGGTCTGTTACCGTGGTGCTGTTGGGCGTCCTCTAGTGCCAGCTCTGAGCGCTGATCAGTGACAGGGCAAATGGATGGATTTTTTACAGTCTTTTCAGAAACAATCTTCTGCTTAATGAAAGCTTTATGGGCTAAGTCTCGCAGATGTTGGGTAGTCATGGTACGAGGACAGGCCAGAACCCCTAAGTGATGGCTCTCCGTGGGATGCAGATTTTGGAGGAACAGAGTTAGGAAGTTGAAATCCTCCTCCATCCCAGGCTTGTCGGATGGATGAGCACCGAAGTAGGCTTGTTGGATGGGGCCATGATAGGACTGTGGAGTTACCCGGAGAACAACCTAACCCCAAAAGAAGAGGTTTCAATAAGTAAGGCAGGATAAAACACAGGAGTAAGCAAGCTGTAGTAGCGGGTTTGGGCCACAAGGGGGCTTGCTTCCTCTCAGTGGTCAACCTGGTTGAACAGACCAACTTAATAGGCTCTATGCACAGCTCCACTACTTCCTGAACTTCAGCCAGCTTCTTGTTTCCTGTCCATCATTATTGGACACATTGATTAATTCAGGTGTGTTTGATTATTGTTGCCGTGACTACTGAGGTCAAGCACACCTGAATTAATCAAATTGTCCAATAATGATAGACAGGAAACAAGGAGCTGGCTGAAGTTCAGGAAGTAGTGCAGTTGTGCATAGAGCCCATTAGGCCCCAAGCCTTGAAAAGGTGAAGGCCCTGTTGTTTTCCTTAGGACTATTATTATTTTACATGGCCTGACTTTGTCATACTCATATTCTTTTCATATTCTTGTCGGATGCGGCCGTGATAGGACTGTGGAGTTTCCAGTTGGGGCTGCTTTAGGTTCATGGCGGTGATGAGTCCTTGATCAGTTTCTGGATCAGATAATTCTCTGATGAAGGCCTGACACAGCTGCTGGTAGTCTGATTTGAGAGTCTCTGGTTGACGGTCTAGGAAGCTGCGTACTTCACAACTAGACGTAATTCTGAGCAGGTACAATCTGTCACATGTGGTCACGTTGGGAACAGTGTGCAAGTGAAAGTCAATGTCTTGCAGGTAGGCATGCACATCGTGGCCTCCTGCAGGGTTTGGGGTGAAAGTAGGAATGTTCCTGGCCAGCTTGTCAAGTTCTTTGAGGGCCAGCATGTGGTCAACCTTTTCGTCGTCCCCAAACACTCGACTGCAGTGTCCCCGGGCCTCTCTGTTCATCTGTACCAAGGTGCGCCCTCTCAAACAACTTGACTTTAAACACACCCAATACCAAGGTGTCAACTGCCAGACGGCACAGCAAAGTGGATTTTCTCCAGAACCCTCAAAAAGAGTGGCCCCTCTTCAGGCCAGGAGGGTAATTATTCCAAAATTGCCATGTGTGTCGACTAGAGTGGTTGACTTCCTTTTGGAGTGCCAAATTGCTGATGTCGTGTTGCGTGCCCACCAATGGAAAGAGACAAAAAAAAGTCAGAGACTCACACACGGCAAGCGTTGGTAACGCTGGCCAGACAACCCATCTCGCTGGAAATCAACCAGAGATGACTGTCATATCACCATTGCACAAGAAAGTTCTACCTATAAATACAAAACAGGATGAAAAACAAGTGAAACTTAAAGCTGCTGTCCGTAACTTTTTTAAGTTAAAAATAATCCAAAATAATTATTAAAAAAAACATATTCTGCCAGTGGTCAAAACTATCTGCTTGCCATAGCTAGATTCAAAATGGATAGCTTGTAATAATGATTTTAGTTCCAGTGGTACTGGTGGGTTTCCGCGGGAAATTCGAGCATGTCTTTGCGTCATTACGTCACACCCGTAAACACAATGAAGGAGTTTCTGTTACGTGTGGGTTGTGGGAAATGGAGAGAGGACTCAAATGCAGAGGAGAAGTAATGTTTAATTAAATAAAACATAAATCAAACAAACAAAACAAAGAAATCCAGGTCTCATGAACTAACTACAGAATCCAAGAACAAGGCACGGCAGGTACAGAACAAACACAACTCAA
>JAOTRC010000005.1:21893308-21903569 GCA_027497675.1 Cyprinella lutrensis
TACCGACGTTTAAGGGGTACCTAAAAAGTCGTATATTGACGAATGGTCAAAAGACGTCCCAAAACGTCAGTTATATGCCGAATTGGGATGAGAATGTGTTGGTAGAAAACTGTGATGTCATGAGCTCAGTTTAATTCTCAGCAACAGTTGTCATAATTTAAAAAATATTAATATGTTACATAATACTACCTCTGAACTGTGATTTGATGGCCAGATATAACAGACTTCTCCCTTCCTAACTAGGAACCTGACAGTCAAACTGTTGCACTGTCTATGGGAATCAGACACACCTCTGATTATGCTGTTGGGTCAACCCTGCCCCACCTTGTCACAAGCTGCATTTTATTCATCCTAAACTGGACCTTTTTGTTTCGCTGCTTGTGCATTTTTTTCTGAAATGATTTGTTGAAGTGTGACACCTATACAGAGCCCTCTAAAACATCGAAAAACGCATTTCGTTCTCTCCCGAAACACTGACTCAGCGCTAAAGAATAATAGACCACTAGCCAAAAATTGCTCCGTGTGCCAAACAGTGCTGTTGTCAGGGCTGGTTACACGTTGCAGTGGTTTGATCTTTGATCAGTCATGTAATTATCACCATTGAGCATGGTAAATTTGGTATATTTCATAATGGCATGTCAATCAACTGACCTTGTTCAAAAGGCTAGAACCTTCTAGATATCCAATATTTTGTTGTAAAGCAATAAAGACAGCTGAAATAGAATATAATGGCAGATAGCACCATGAATTTATCTCTTTATGCTTCTTTAAGCCCACACTATCCATCATATACTGATTTAATCCCACCCTCACTTTCCATTTTCATTCACAATGAAGGTCGTTTTAATGAATCACCTCACAGACATTTTTTTTTGGTCCATGTTTAATTAAAATTAGACTTTTTTGTCATGATTCAACAATTGATGGAAGTTAAACATCACTATGCTGCTTCAGGAGTCAATAAAGCATAGCAATATAAACATGCTAATATGTTATGTGTACAAGCCTATTTGCAAAAGCACAGTTGCATATTGATATTGCATACTTTGCGGTGCATGATTTCCCTTTGTATGTTTCTGGTTTGTTTTCATTTTTGGGACCAATTTGATGCATAATTATGTATATTTAAATTGAGCAGGATAATATCAGAGATCATAGGTGGTGGGTGGCGCAGTGGATAAGACACATGCCTTTGGTGTGGTTTGAATGCACTGTGAGACACCAATGTGTCCCTGAGCAAGACAATTAACCCCTATTCGCTCCAGAGGCGTGCGACCTCTGACATATATAGCCTAGCAATTGTAAATTGCTTTGGATAAAAGCGTCAGCTAAATGGATAAATGTAAATGCTGCTGAGTTCAGGGTACTTTATATTCTGTCCAACTACATTCATTATTTTTTTCTCACAAAAAGTTCCAATCTATTAGGATGTGGCTCATTTGTCGCCCGATTAGATGACATTAGGCCAGATAGGGCTTATCACTTCCTATCATCCTAATCGCTTATTTAAACATGCTGCCTTGGATTCATGGACATATTTTCATCAGTCAAAATTTCTCTAAATCTGAGCCAAGAATTCATTTCTAGCATTAGCACAAAACTTCCACAGCAATTAATTGCTTTTATCAGATGGTTTCATATCTGTGCCAGAGCTGCAAAGACAAAGTGCGCAGCCAAAGCGGTTGCCCCGTGCCATCGATCAAGAGGCAGTATTAACTACCCCCTCCCCCCCAATCACAACGAATACAATTAAAGTTCAACTTGTTGATTTTGCTCCTACAGGCCATAAATCACCTCTCAGCCTACAAACTTTCCATCTGCATTGCTCCTTCACTCACTCCATCTTTTTCTCTCCCGCTTCCTGTTTTCTTTCATTCCATTTCTCTTTTTTTCACTCAAACCTTTCAGCTTCCTGGCTAATGCAGTCCTGCTACGTTCTGAATCTACTTCAGACCACCAGACCATAATTACATTTAGTCAATAAAAGTAAGTCATTACAAAATGAGATCTAGGGCTAAAACCTCCCAATATTGATTGGCGTTTCAGCTTCTATTTGAAAAATGGCATGTTATAAAATGTGAATACAGAAATAATGTCAACCTGAAGGCTATGCCAGATATATACTTTTACATTTTGTATATACTGTCAATATAGAGGTGGCCAATGCTTGTCTTCACACAAGGAAGTTTTCATATCTCTGTATCAGAAGCAAGATTTTGAGTCAAAATTCAAAATATCTTTTTTTTCTCTACAGCAGTTTGCAGGAGCGTAGCAGTCTTTATGAAAGTGGAGGGGACAAAATCTGCATGGTAATGTGACCCAAAGGTCAGTTTTTTGTGATTGTTGCGGGCAAAAAATCCTTGATTATGCGACACGTTTTCTTAAAAAATGCGATGGAATATGCAGGATATTTATGCAATGAAATTGCGGGAACATGGAAAAATTGCGGTTTGATGAAAAAGAAAGAAAAAATGATTCCCCAACACCCTGTTCTCACTAAGCTACTAGAGGGTGACACGGGAGTGGATTTTCAAACCTCTCCAATCCCACAAAAAAACATTCAATCCTCTCCCAATCCCAGAAGAATGACTCCTATTCCCTCCCACTCCCGTGTTATGTTTTTCATTTTTGACCAGAATCTGTCAGTTACAGTAAAAAACTGTAAAACTGGGTGGTTTGGGTGACACGCACACTCGCAAGGTCTCTCTCACGCTTTCCCTCTCTGCCATGTGTGTGTGTGCGCGTGTTTGACGGTTTGAAGCACAATCTCTGTCTCGCGTGTCAAAAGCAACAAGAGATTTGAAGCTTATGGCAGACACGCCCAATATATGACTTGCGCCGTGATTGGCTGAATGTTAGTTCAATCAAGTCTAAGTAACAAATCAGAGAACACAGGCGTAAATAGTGGCGGTGGGTCAAAAAAATGCGGGGGACGGAATGACCTTTTTCTAAAAGTGCGGGGACATGTGCCCCCCTCCCTCTCTCTCCACTCCCGGCAGTTTGTATGTGGGTTTCAAACATAGCACAAAACTGTTTCAAATCCAAATATGTTCATGTTTCTCTCTTCCAAACTCCAGTATCATCAGCTTTGTTCAGTGGCTGTTGGGTAAACAAATGAATGCAATAAACCCACACTGGAACGGGATACATTCAGGCAAGAGTTATTTACATAATGAAGTCAGATTTTAACTGAAAGGTTAAAACAAGGGTATTTTTCATAAATGCCAGGTCAAGGCAGGTCGAAATATTAAATCTTGTAAAGTTACACAATTATTTACGGAACTTTTTAGCCAAAGCAATGTTTTGTATGTTATTTGGTTTGCATTATACTAATGGGTTTATATGTTAGTTTTATTTAATGGAATTATAACATACTTTTTTTGGTCTATATGTATCAGTGTATAATAATAAACTCAATCTGAGAGATGTTCATTGGAGTTAAATGAGTGACCACTAACTTTGGTGGCTTTGAAAATGTATAATATAATTAAGGTTCAATATAGGCCTACATTTTTAATCGTGACTCTAAAGGGACACCAAATAATCAAAAGGATATAAGGAGTCCATATAATACATAAATACATCGAAGCACCAATTTAAGAAAAACATTGCAGAGAAAAAGTTTCAGACTTCACAGTGTTGGCTAGTAGCTACGCAACAGCAAAGAGCTTTGCTTTACACTTTAGACAAGTTGTAATAATCTGTGATTCTAAATGACAGTATCCACACTGACAAGGTGACTGACAGCCACACACTCTCCTCAAAACAGTGGATTCAATTCATCTGCTCTGTACCATGCCGAGGTACAACTCACGTAAAGTTGATAACTCCGCGAATGACTGCAATTGCAGATTTCGAACAGAGATGGCGACGAAGAGGAAAAACTGCAGATTGCAGCTTTGAGTGTTCAAAGCAAAACTGCACTGACCTTAAAACAAACCAATGCTAGCCCATTTTCTCTACTCCAGGTTGCCACCCTGGCAACCTTTCCCCGCTGCACTGGAATAAATTATTCTGAGATGGCCAATTTTGACATGTTTGTATTAAAAAAATTTGCTTTGTTTGCTTTATTTCTCAATCTGGTTTTGTCCTGGCAGTAGCAGAGCACAGTACATTGTGTTAACCAGGCATATCTGCCAAGAGTCACCAATCTCACCCTGCTTAAACAGCCATGACCCTGTCTGGCACGGACAGGTGGGTGATGAGACTGGCCTTTAGAACCTCTGTTGCTATGAGGCTTGGATGCTTCTCTTCAGGTATGTGCTGAGCCTTTTGTCCAGCAAATGAAATGGGAAGGTCTATTCAGCCTTCTGGCAGCCCACATTAGAGATTGGAGACCCTTCCAGAACCGGCATATGCCTGAGAAAGCTTGCGGTTAATCCAAAGTCTGCTGACGCGCTGGAAGCTCATCGAGAATTCTGACATTCTCATTCAGTTCTGCCGGGGAACGAGGAAGTGGATCCAATTTGATAATGACATTCAGGGTGTGCGGGTTTCTGTGATAATTCTCTCACAGTACAGCACATCAGTTCTTGTTAAGGGTCTGGTGTTGCTGCAGATTGGACAGCTCTCGCTTGAGAATGTTTCAGAGTGGGGAAATTAGTCAGAGAAGTGTCAAACACTGTTGGGCCGCACTCATTTAATGAGACTACAGCGGGAAACATATAACCCATCAGTCAGCTGAACACAAACATATTTTCCATAGATCTTCTTCCCTTCAGTGCAACAGTTTAGACCAGGGTTCCTCAAACCCGGTCCAGTAGGGCCGCTGCCTGGCAGAGTTTAGTTCCAACCCTGATCAAACACACCTGAACAAGCTAATCAAGGTCTTCAGAGTAGAAATTATCGTGATTTTAACGGTAAAAGACAATGCTACAGTGAAAAACTGTTAATTGGTTAACAGAACCTTACTATATCTGTGATAGTTCTAATGGTACATTAACATTTCATGTAATTTTACAGTAAAATACCATTAATTTTACAGTTTTTAAAGTGAAAATGAAACAACTCGTATAATTTACAGTGAAAAAAGCCTAAATTGACATTCCCTGCGTGACACTTCGATATATTTTTGTTGAAATAACTTGTTTCTTCATAGTTTGCTTAGTCTTTTTCTAATCAGTTAGGTACATTAGGGTTTTTGTGACATTTAATGTTGTTAAATTAATGTTTATTGCCTTTTTAAAATTTCATGCGTGTTACCATGATGGTGTTTAATGTTTAAGTGAATGAAACTGTGCAGCTTCTATATATTGATATTAAATTACTTGTGGAAAAGCTGCATGTGATGAGCTTCCATATATCATGTGACTCATCACTGTTGTGATTGGTTGTCAGTGTATTACAATGGTACAAAACAGATATTAATAGCCTATAATATAATATACTACAAATGATTGAAAATGTAACATTATATCAGATAATGAAATGTGGTTTATTTCTGTAAATTTTAAGTTAAGTCTGTAAAACCTTGCTACCGTAAAGTCTTGCTACCATATTTTATACTGTAAATTTCTGGCAACCACAGCTGTGTTCAATTACTGTAAATTGAACACATTTTTTTTTTTTTTTTACAGTCTAGGTGAGTTTGATTGGTGTCTGAGCTAAAGTGGCCCTCCAGGGTCAGTTTAAGGAACCTTAGACCATGAAGGAAACAATATAATTGCTATATATAGAAGGTATCTGACTGCTTAAATGGTCTGCCGTACAAAGGACTTTTTACATTCGATTTTCCCTGATAAATATTCATCAAATGTGTGGTTGTTTGAGCAGATTACATATATTCAGTTACCTAAAATGACACCACTGAGCCATCCCTTCCATTAAATTTCCACAAACGTTTCCAGTCACCTCTGATATTAATGATTCATTAATCAGATACACTATAAACAAACATGAATATCACCATTGTTGATGTCTGTTGATGTTCATTAGAGTGAACATGCCGACTCTTAGCTTATGCATTAAACTCATCTGTGTAACATTATGGGTCAAGGCAAATTGGGCTGCAGACTATTCATTATTCCAACAGCCTAAAAACAGCCAATAGTACAACCTTTGTTTGCTCAAGTGGAGTGTTTTAATTGCCCTAAAAGTACATTCTAGACAAAAGAAACACTAGGAACACAGGATGAGTCATCTTAAAAGGATAGTTGAAAATTCTGTCATCATTTACTCACTTTTATGTCAACTCATTCCAACCCGTATCAACTTACTTTCTTCTGTGTAAGACAAAAAATAAATCTTTATCTTTTAAGTTCCGCTGAAGAAAGACATTTTTGGAATAACATGAGGTGGAGTACATGATGGCAGAATTTTCTTTTTTTTTTTTTTTGATTGGGCTATGCCTTTATCAAGCACAATTTGTAAACTTCAAAGCAGATGAAGCCTACCTCACAAAAATGTCTCTTCTCTAATGAGGTGTACACTGGCCTGAGGTTGTCCAATAGCCAGACAAGTTTCAATCCTTCCCCTTTAGCAACCTGTTACACATATGAAACGGATCACGGCAATTACAGTAGCAAACGACAATGATTCGATTAATTCCCACCGGGCAAAATCAAGTCCGACCTCACATTTTTTTATGGCACCATTTGTGCTGCAAACATGAATGATGAAATCAAATTATGTGGCTTGTCTCGTTGACCTGGCTTTTATGATTTTATCTTATGACTCCGTAAAAACTGCTATTAGAACTACATAGCAACTCTCTAGCAACCACCAATAATTTTATAAAGTTGTACGAGTGACTTTTAGCAATCAACATTTCTTAAGAAAATTTATGTCTACTCACTTGGCAAATGTTTTATCTAATTCAACATTGAGTGTTCCATCTTGGCATTAGCTGAGCTACTGGAACAGATGTATGTATGTCTATACATTTTGATTTTGATGTTTTTTTTTACACATTGCAAATGTAATATTTATGTTTAACATGTCAGAATTGTATTTAATACTTGACCAGGCTTCACACTGTATTGAATGAAACACAAAAGATGTGTTGCTTGAGAATTACTTGAATTAAAATAACACTTAGCCACTGCTCAAGTCCCCGAGGAAGATTCTGACACAATAACCAGATAATCAGCTAATGTTCAGTCTAAGCTCTGTTCAGGAACATATTATACTAAATATCTCTCTGCTTTGTCCATTCAAGATTAAGTTCACAGGCTGGTGATTAGACACAAAGACCCTGTCACAGTCTTCGCTTATCACAGTTTGCGGGGGGGAAAAAGACTCAGTGATGCCCCATGCCAGCCAAATGCCATTGCATAATTTTTATAAGCTGCTTGGCACCGTCTCGGCAACTTGGCTCCCACTAAAGAGGTGAGTTTTGCTAATGGGCTCATTAGGAGCAGGTGTTAGATACCTGTCCATCTGCCAGAGAGGGTCAGTTTCAACGGAGGACCCCGCAGCCAACAGTAACCCCAATCCCCCGACACAAAGACCCGACCCGCCCCCACACTGGTCCCAACATTTACTCAGATTAAACTGATGACCCTCCCTGCCCAATTCAAGATTAAACCTTGGGAAAACCCCTGCCGGGATTCGCTTGAACCCTAAAGCCTGATCGACTATAATAAAATGAAAAGGGAAAAGCTGAAAATCCATAGCAGAGCCAAATCTAACTGGGTGCCAAATCTAACTGGGTGCCAGATCTTCTCTTAACAATCTTTTCTTTTTTAAAAAAACAGATGTCACCAGCAAAAACAAAAACACAAAAGAGAAACCATAATTTAGATATAAAGGCTTACTTTAGAAAGTCAAAGTGAGGATGTAAGAGCATTACAAATAAACCCCTAGAGATTATACCTCAAGTACTAAAGGTTCACAATGACAGCTCTTTTCTGTCATGTGGAAACCGCTATTATTCCCCAAGAGCATGGAGAGACACAGAGCAAACACTCTTTTTTTGATTGTGACACATTTACACTTCAGCCATGTTTGTTTATTTAGGTGTAGATACGCCAGACCATTTGATTAGATTGATTCCCTTGGTGTGCTATGGAGTTTGCAACAGACTGAGGGCTGAGAGCATGTCTTTGAGCATGTCTTATATTTTCAGTTTTAACTTTGTCTTAGATGTTTCTCCTAAAAGTCCTTAGGTATGGAAAAATAAACCAAGTAGAATTTTTGACTAGGTCTAGGCAGATATACTGTGTACTATAGTTCAAAGGTTTGTGGTCAGTAATATTTATTTTTTTTTATATTGCAAAAAAATAATAATCAGTTTTACTGTATTTTTGAACATGTAATGATAACTTGATGTCCAGCGTTGTGCCTGAATGCGTTCATATTTGGGCAAACTGAACTGACTGTATTACTGCCTGATGAACATTTCTGTGAACAAGTTCAATAGAGTGCCAGATTTCTATAGAGCCTTCTAGTCGAAAACCCGGCTAAAAGACACGTAAATATTCTTTAATATGAAGCAAAAAAACACCCAATCTGGCAACATAAGCCACCAGTATCGCACCGCGGCCTCCGTCAACAAAGCAGCGAGCGAAGAGGCGTCATATGATCATTTAAACGGATTTTATGACAAGGTCGGTGAGGATGGGAAAAATCTTTCTGTGCAAACTTTGCCCGTCGATAAAATAATTGTTGTCTGTGGTTGTATATGGGCTATGGCAATTAAAAAAATAAATAAATAAAAAAAGCTCACAAATATGGAAAAAAAGTACTACGAATGAACTACTTCATTTTTTGAAGTACAAACAATGAACTGTTCTAGTTCATTTTAAAATGTGTGAACTGAACTTTGAACTAGTTCACATAGAAAGTGAACTTTCCCAACACTGTAGATGTCGATTCAGTAACTGATAAAACCAGTTCAGTGAGTTCATCCAGTGATTTATGCATCAGACTGGTTGTTTGTCTGTATCTTTTCGTTCATGAATTGTAGGTCTACTTCACTTCACGTCATGCTATGTTATGTGCAGCTCTAAGGGCTTTTTTGCCACTATTTTACAGCAGACACCCTTTTTATCTAAATACACTCAATTCAAACTAAAACATGACTTATTTTGCTGTAGGGCACAAATTCAGCAGTGGAGTTTGCCGCCTTTGAAAAACATAGTGCATATAATTTGGTCTTTGGGGAATTTAATGAGTTGATTTAATTATATTGAGTTCATGTTGAAATAATATTGAAATCAAAGTTTTGATTGCAGACTTTGGCATTATAGTTACTTTGGGACATTGTTGAGATCTCTGAAACTCTAGAGGAAGAGGTTTCATTTCTGTCCAGGAAACAGAATTTAGGTATTTAAGATAACTGAACTGAAAAATTTCTTCCATTAGCTGTTGTTTTTGTGTCACAAATCCTTTTTTCCTTCCCAGTGGAACCACAATCGATGACATCTCTCAATACAAGATGAAAAAAAAAACATGTTACAGTGAAACAGCAAAAGTTGATATCTGAGATGTTTGAGATCCTTGAGCCCATGGAAGTGCTACAATCTGCTGTTTACTCTTGTTTTAAACAGTTTTAGTGTTCTGAGACCGTAAAGGCAGTGGGTTGGTTTGCCATCACGATTTGTCTGTGACAGAAGCAGAATATCCAGGACAGCACAGGATGAAAATACACAGTGTTTAACACACACAGACTAGGCTGCCGTCAGATACGCGTAAAAATAAAACATTTCCAAGCTTTTAGAGGCTCTACATCAACATTTGGTCCCAATGAGGCGGAAAACACTCAGGCTATGGTTTAACTTTGGCAGTCTGTAAATATAACTATAGAATGACTGTCACGTAGCCCAACACAAGGCGTAACTGATGCCTTTTAGGGACATGCACAGCGGCAAAAGCTTGTGTATCTTGCCTCGTTTCAGCTCAGCGGTGTGGACATCAGCAAAACCCTGACTGTTGCAGTGCAAAAATCCACACACAGGTTAATGATGAAGCAAGCAACATGTTCCCAAGACATGATGATGTAACAGTGGTGCATACTTAGTGTATAATATCACAGGCAAAGTATGCACCACTTATGTCATGTAATATCTCTGAGTATGTGCCACATTAATGGATATTATGACAATGTTAATAAGTTTGAATCAATGGACAATGACTTTCTTCTAGAGCTGCAGTAGAGCCAAAACAGTCTTTGTTGCATTAATTGCCTATCATGAATGGGTAACACTTTAGAATATGGTTCCTTCGTTAACGAATAACTACACAATAACTAATGAGTAACACAATATTAACAATCTAGTAACTATTATTAACTAACAAGAAACTCTGATTAACGAACTAGTAA
>JAOTRC010000005.1:21910436-21927396 GCA_027497675.1 Cyprinella lutrensis
TTTATCCATCCAAGGTTTTATCCATCCATCATCCATCCATCTATCCAACCAAATATGGTTTTATCCATCCATCCATCAATCCATCCATCCATCCATCCATCCATCCAAGGTTTGATCCATCCAAGGTTTAATCCATCAAAGGTTTCATCCATCCATCCATCCATCCATCCAACTAAGTTTTTATCCATCCAAGGTTTTATCCATCCATCATCCATCCATCTATCCAACCAAATATGGTTTTATCCATCCATCCATCCATCCATCCATCCATCCATCCATCCATCCATCCATCATCCTATCATGCTATAGTTCCATCCTTCCATCCATTTATTTTATCATATTATTTTTGTAAATATGTTGTTTGAAGAAAAAAATGACTTGCCCACCTATCCAGGAATAAGGCTTTGTTTGGCTGACAAATGGAAGACTGCTAGGGAATTGTTTTGGAAACCTGTTTGGAATTGTTTTTGCGATTCTGTTTGGTGCCCCTAATAAATTACATACTCTACCTTTACATTTGTTGTTTAATTGTACTTGTAAATCTACGAATCTATTTGCTGGCATCTTCTAAAGACTTGCATTGTTCTTTGTCTGTAATACAGTTTGTGCATAGTAATTAAGGAGGTGTGTGATGGATTAAACACCTTCCTTGTGTTTACATGTTATCTCAAAATCTTTGATTGGGATCATTTGCATCTTTTACTTTGAAGCACCCACTCCCTCCAAACACATCTATCAAGAGAGAAGGCAGACAGCAAAGCAGAAACATAAAGCATCCAAGAGGTAGGCTAAATCACTACAACAATCTGGAAGTTGTCTAGGAACTTCTCTATCTGTCCTTCAGAATGCACAAAATCATTTTCGCTTTCTGCAGTCTTTCCAGTAAAAACATAATCAGCCTTAAAGGGGTTAGTTCACCCAAATGAAAATGATGTCAATAAAAAAGACAACACAATGCTGAATAAAGTCATAGTTTTTGTTATTTTTGGACCAAAATGTATTTTCAATGCTTCAAAACATTGTAACTAACCCAATGATGTCACGTGGACTACTTTGATGATGTCTTTATTTCCTTTCTGGACAAGGACAGTATACCATACATTTTCAATGGAGGGACAGAAAGCTCTCGGACTAAATCTAAAATATCTTAAGCTGTTTTCTGACGATGAACGCAGGTCTTACGGGCTTGGAACGACATGAGGGTGAGTCATTCATGACATTCATTTTTGGGTGAACTAACACTTTAAGACAAGTTCATTTAGCTTATTTCTCTTACCCTTTGAGAAATAAAATAGGCTTTTTGTCCTTGTTTTAAGCATGGATAAAAATTTGGATTAAAAATATAAAATACAAAACTGTTTGCTAATTGAGTAGGAAAAATAATTTCCACTCAAATAGTATTTTCTGAAATAATATACGCAATTTTAATCAACATGAATCTTGTTTTTAAGATGCTTATATTCATATTAGAACACAAGACAAATATGTTTTGTTTATATGTATTATTCTTTATTTTTTTTTTTTTTCATATGGTGCAGTGATGTTGGAGACTACCGGTAGAACCTTTGTTCTCACACTGAGTTCACTTGAGGGTAAAGACGGCAAATTACCCTAAAACTACCTGATCTCTAAACCTCAGCATGAATACACCTACACAGAAACTCTAACCTTAGACATGCTCCACACACAGCATGATGTTCATTTTGCATCTGTTTTTATTGGCAGTTCTCACCGCATTGCTTAATTTGTATCTTTCACTACCTGCTGAAGTAATCAACACAACACCTCACAATATGGATGTTGTTGCAAGTCATTTTCATACGAAAGCTTCTGCCAAGAAAACAAATGTAAATGTGTTTCTATTCAGATGCTAACAATGGGCCCACTTCTCGGTTGAGCCTTCCAGCTTTTCTTCTGTTCAAACAAAGATTCTCGGCTGATATCACATTGAAAGCAAGGCTTCGCTCTTACACTGCGTCTCTGTGGTGGTTTTCAAACGGAGGCTTTAATGTCCAAAACTCGTCTTGTTTTCACTCACTATTTTGTTAGAAACAGGATTCAAATGTTCTTAGCATTGTTACTTGTATGTAGGGATACATGTATAGTCATGTATTATTTCATATTGTTGACTCTTGTATTTCAACATTTTGTTTTTCTGAAATGTTGAAGAAAAAAAAAATCTGTTACTTACCACATTTTAGCATTCAGAGAAACCATGCAGGTTCAACAGCATTTTTGACATTGCCATTTGATTACCAATGAATAATTCTTCGTTTAAATGAATCTACACCGGTAACAATTAAAGTAATCCAGGGCAATGTTCCAGATGGCATAAAAGCAAAAACTGTGAAGCTATTTTAATTAAAACAGTTTAATAAAATATTTAGCAAAACTACATAAATTTTTTTGAGCTATAAAGTGGTTTAAAACGTCCTTGTTTGATCTGGGGCCACTTTTCTAATTGGATGAACAGTTTATGCATAACTGTCATAATTCAAATGAGTTGAGTATGCCAACACTGCTAATATGCTTTTGATTTGTTGGGGGTTCAATTTATTTGTATGGTCTCGTTCTCATCTCAAGACGTCATCTAACTGACGCTTTTGACCATATGTCAACATCCGACGTTTTAGGGTAGGCTACGTGAGCTAGATGACGCGATCTAATCCTAACCCTACCCCAGACCTAAACCTATCCGCTTCATCTAACTGACGTTAAAGGGTAAAACGTCGAGTGTTAATGTGTGGTCAAAAGCGAATGAGAATGTGTTGCTTTAACACATTCAGTTGACTATAAGTAACATTGCACCTACATCTCTTCTTACTCTCACTGGAGTGTTAGTAGAGTATTAGTAGACTGGTAGGGTTAACGATAGAATTTGTTGAAATGTAGTTGAAAAGTTACTTATAGTCAGTAAAGTGTCGGTTGGAAGAGCATTACAATAAATAGTTAGCAAATATTAAGCAGACTGTCTAATAACACTCTAATGAGAGTTATTTGAAGTTATCATTGTTACCATTCATACAACTGTTACCTTTTTTTTCCCCTCACATTCCTTGCACATACTTTGCAGAAGTAATATCTGCAGGTAATATCTTCTTCCCAACCTTTCTCAACCCTGTTGTCCGACACTATATTCAAAGGCGCTCCGGGCCAGTGGTATTACATTTATTTTTGCTGCAATTACAACAAAGCTTACTGTTTCTAGAACTTTTTTATTAACAGAATCTGTGAGTATTGTATATAAAGTAAATGCATCATGTTTCAAGAACTGCATGTTCTTTAATTAAAACAATATGATATTGCTTTAGAATATCAATTGATTTCATACTGTATGCTTTTTGGCATGGTAATTTAGATTAGAGCCTGATTATTTAAATATATTAATAATAAGTACTTTTAAGTCATCCCGCAGCCCCCTAGTTGAGAATAGCTGGTCCAGGTCATTAAGTAATCTCTCTAGTCTCAATGCCAAAACACATAAAGACCTGTTTACACCAATAACGATAAAATACCTGAGTCCACATCAACGCATAATATCATTTGATTTATTATAAGCACACGCAGCAGTGCTGTCGTCTGCAGCTTTAAAATGCTTGAGCTGTCAATGTTTTTATCGTTCATCAACTGAAATAAACACTGAAACTAACAAAAACTCTGTACTGTTATCGTTGTTGTGATGTGGCCTTTACTATTTTACAAACAGAAAATGATAAACGATATAATTTTTTTTTATAGTTATCATCGCTGGTGTGAACAAATGTCCTTCATTTTATTTTTGTAAGTTACTTTAACACTTTTTTTTATTTTACTGAAGTAGGAGTTAAAATTATTTTCTGTGCTAAACAACATCAGGTCAAAAATGCTCGCTCATTCCTCAACATCAGCTGTTCCAGCTCAACCCATGTTTTCCATATGGATAGAAAGAGTCAGATGAAGCTCTGTCAGTGTGAATATATGGCCAGCTTTAGTGAAACCTATTGGGATATTCCACACTGCGCTCCCCAGATACAATATAGACTAATGTGACATTTGGAGTTCCTGTGGGCTGCATCGCTTTTGACATACATCTGTTGCCAACATGTTGATAACATAATATTCTAAAAAAAGACTCGTTTGATATGGGCAGAAGAGATTAGATGTGCAATGAATAATTCCCAAACATGTTTTCCGACCAGAAGTTTCTGCCGAGAGCGTTCCCTGACATTTGTTTCAACTCATATTACCCAATTCCCTTCCATTAAAACACGCCATTTGTTTTGCTAAGTTGGTGCAGAGTCACGCTGTCACTCGGTATACAAATCCAAGCTGTCCTTCATATGGATGGGCTGAGAATTTCAGCCATGCACGCTGAGGTACAAACACAATTATTCTTTGTGGTCTCGACCCCATGCCGAGACAAAACACAACAGGGATTCCTTAGACGGTCTGAAGAATTTTTTTTTTTTTTTTTTGAAGGAATGAAAAAGCAAGCACTCTTGTCTGGGTCTAAGTCTGGCAGGGGATTGAGTGGTGTGAACATGGGGTGGGTGTGTATGTGTGTGAAGCAGACCGTTTTTTTCATCTTCTGCAAGGTAAGCAGTGTGTGTATACTTTACAAAGAGGGGTCATATATCATAGAGATAAGCCCTCCCAGTTCAATAACCTTGTATCTAATGGCAGACCAAAAAAATAAAGGAAATCAATTCATCTAAAAGTGAAGTTCAGTTGAGGAAGGTCATGCGTCACGTGTTCTGTGACTAAATATGCAAAGGCTTCAATGCAGACACGCAGTATATGAGTTGTGGGTAATGGCTTTGTATGGCTTTGAAGGCATGACGGACATTTAAATTGTCTATACATAACCAGCGACTTCAAGACGTGCCTTGAAACTCTATTTCTAACCTCTATAATGAAGTAATTGGCGGCAGGGGAGGCTATTTATTGATAAGCTATTGCCTAGTTAATGCGTTTCCTTGAGTAAAAGAGGTCTAAACGCATGCATTTATTCATACGAATGACAATCCCGCTCATAAGCGATGAAAATCACCGTTGATGATCGCATGGAATGCAGATAACCCGACGCAACAGCTCCAGGGCTCTCTGTTTATAAATGACGGCTGCTGAAATTATTGGTCCAGATAAAAATACTACCAGAATGTTATTGCTAATATCCATTTGCTTTGTTTTCCGAGTCAAGAATGATGAATGCAGATGGAAATTATATGGACGGAGTGTGTTTTTGTTGTTTTTGTCAAAAGAATTACATCAATTTTCATCTTCCCTTGCTGGCATTGTGCATGACAGCAACCAGTGCATGACGATTAAAGGTGCATTCATTTTCTTTTCTTTAATTAAAAAGGGATTGCGGTCCATCATTTTCTTTTCTTTATTAAAAAAAGACATCGATTTATTGACTTTTTGCTATGTCTTTTAGTTTTGCTAATTTTCTCAAATGCATTTCATTTAAACAAGTCTATATATAAACTTGAAAAGCACGATAAAAATGTTCCCAATAAAGTTTTAATGTGACTTGCAATTAAAAAAAATAATAAAAGTAGAAGTATATAATAAATACCAACTCCTGGTACATTGTGTAACCCCTGGCATTTCAGAGGCTGAGATTCATTGCAAAGGCAGACTAAGCAATCAAACTATTAGAAAATAAACATTATAATCGTGGCCAAAACCGTACAACATGCACCAGGCGGGGGATGGGAGGAGGGATGAATGGATGACAGTGGGTTGCATAAGACAATAAAATCAAGGCTGTTCAAGAGCCGAGATGGATTGATGAGCCCGTTGAGAGAAAATGGCAGTCAGCCAGATATCTCAGAGGTCAACACAGAAGGATACCTCTCCAAAGAAATGATGCTTTTAAGAAGGCCAAGGCTGCCAGGGCAGGTTTCCTGTAGGGAAATCAGAAAAGGAGCGTGAAAGAGAGAGAGAGAGAGAGAGAGCGAGAGGATAATAAGAGAAAGAGATGCAGCGTGTTGAACCTAAACAAGTGAGGGTGGGGAGCTGAGAGAACATGTACGGTTGAACTCTGCTAATTTAGATTAAAAAATTTCCATAATAATGAGATGAATTTCACTTCTCACACGTTACAATTATGGTTCTTTTTCATGGCTAACCGCTGCTAATTCATTCAGGTGGTGAGGCACACCTTGGTGCATTTAAATTTATTTATCCCTCCATTCTCACCGCCAGAATCCACATACATTATTCTGTTGTCAATCTTGTTTTATTAATCTACGTAATTGCGTAAAAAAATGCAACCGGAAAAAAAAGAATAATGTGACACTTTTACATAAGTGAAAAAAATCCCCCCATCTGTCCATTATCATTTGCAGCACTGCTTTGTACAAACACTTGAGGTGTCAGAGCAGGATGCCGAAATCAGATTTATGCAACCCATATGCTGTGAAGATGAGTATGGCTTATAGGCAATGTATAGTCTTATGCTCAGGTATTTCTTAAGGGTCTCGTGAAGTGTTGTTGATCTTGAAATCTGCCTCACACATTGTGCATCTCCTATCGTTCACCTTTTGACTCCCTCTGTCACCCATGCTACAGCCAGCACCAAGAGCTTCAGTTTTCTTCTCATGCATCTCTCGTCTCTGACAGGGCAGTAAAGAATATATCTGGGGTCTACAAGTAGATTTATGGCCAATATGGAAGCTTGCAAAGAATGATGTTTACAATAACATGTGGCTTGAACACAGAATGAGCCAAAAACACACTGCAAGGTTTGATATGTGTGAACAGTTTGCGACCAAAGGTCCAAAATCATAACACTTATGATACTAATAGCTGCAGATGCTTTAATGAATTTCAAACTAGTTTGAAATCAGACCGACCACTTTCGTTTTTCATTTTTTTACTTTCTGTTCTGTGCAAATCAATGCAAAAATATTCTCCATGTTGTTTGCTTGCATTTTGCCAATTAACAGGGTTTCACAGTATTTAAAAATATAAAATTCTATCTATTTATCAGGAAGTTTTTATTTTAAGATTTCCTGGTCTGAAATTTCCTGGTCCATTTCCTGGTCTGAAAAGTAAAGGTACAATATAGTGCAACATGTTCAGTAATCAACGTCTTTGTTGGTCGTTGAACAACATTCCAATCAACCAATCAGATTTGAGGGACAAGTAAGCTTACTACCAGGGCTAGCTACTTCTACATCATGTTATCCACCAATCACTCCCTTCTGATTTTTGGGGTAACTTATGGGTTAGATTTAGGGACAGGACTACATTTTTAGAAAGAACTATTGTTCCAGGATCCACAAAATATTTAGATCAAGGAACATCGGCAAAATCACAGTGACCAAAGATATGTTTGCGGTTCCGTTTTCACTGTTAAATATTGGTCAAACTTTACAATAAGATTTCAATTGTGAACATTAGTTAACTACAATAGCAGCAATGAACAACAATTCTACAGGAGTCATTAATCTTAAAGTAAATTTCAACATTTACTGATTTTTAAGTTCAAAAGTTGCATTTGTTAACTTTAATGCACTGTGAACTAAAATGAACAAGAACACTTTCATTAACTAACATTAAGGTTAATACACTAAATGCTGCAGAAATATATTGCTCATAGTTAATGCTATATTTAATGGATTAAATGTTAGCAAATTAGACTTTATTGTAAATTGTTACCAAAATATTTAACTGGATAGAAATTGCTTCTTATGAGTGCTGTAAAATATATGTTTTAAATCCTTATTTAATGGTTTAATTTGTGGTATTGTAGGTACAGTTGGATAAGAGCATGATTGGTTGTGTAAAGCGAGCACCAACATGACAGAAAACTAGAAACTGTGGATCTGTGTGCAAGGCGTCAAGTAGTATGCATGGCATACGCAAAAAAAGCTTTGATATCTAACAAATGCGCTGAAGTGGAAGATCATTATTCTGCCATAGGTTCAGAAAGGAAAGAAGTCGTGTCATGTAGCAGTGGGTTAGTTGAACACATGACATGTCTTTTTTTCATTAAATATCAAGATTTTAGGTGAAACTTCATTTAATTAGCACTGTAACCATTTATAATCACCTGACATCCTTCACTCGTTTATTTGAAATTGTCAAGCTGTGTGACAATCAATTCTCAAAAGTATAATACGTAAACTCTTAATACTTTCTGCGGTCATAAAAGGTGCATTCAAAGCTGTAATTAAGCAAGTAGAAAATGTATTATGAAGTAGGCTATGTCACGCTGCATGTCAACTTTCCCAAAGTAGTTCATGTCACTTCACAATGACTCCTGTGTCATATATGTTTGCGGTTTTTTTTTAATTTAATTCCCCCATAACACAGGGCCATGGCAGCATCCTGCAGTGCGGACAATGTTAAAATAAAGGCCCGCAGTGAGCCCTGCGAGAAGTTCCTCAGCATTATTTTTTCCTCTCCGTCTGTCAAGAGCAGTGTCTCTCACTCCACTTAACAGCCTGCAGAAAATAAAGTACAGAAGCTTGTCATAAATGCCTATATAGCTTATTAGAAGCTCTGCCGACAATGTCCAACGGCAAAAATCAAACAAATTAAGCAAAGGGAAATGTTCTGTCAGGCAGGAGCTGTCATACATACATATAGGTCATTGTGAGGCTGTGGAAAGACAAAATTATGCCCCCTGCTGCACTGCTCTTTGGCCACTGATGCCATTTTTGTCCCATGATTCAGCCTGAGGATTTAAGCTTGCTTAGTTGCTTTCATTCCTTTTCTCTCTTTTTCTCTATGTTCCACTTATTTTTCCTAGTACCCCGTACAAAGCCTGTAAGGATACATGTAAGCTAAGACAATTTAAAGGGGTCATGAACTGGCTTTGTAAATGTTATTATATTGTTATCTGTCAACTTATGACGTCCACTTGTTCCTTGCCACTGTTGCCTTGGCTTTTGGCTTGCCTAGTTGGGGACATTTAATATTCAACAATGATTGATCTGTGTTGTATTATTCTCATGTTAACACTGTGAACAAGCTGCATCCATACAATCTGTATTGTAAAAAGCGCTATATAAATAAAGGTGACTTGACTTGGTTTTTGCATTCAAAAACATTAAAATGAATAGCAAGTAATAAAAAAGTAATAGACTATTTTCTACCTAGCTGAAAAAACGCACGGTTTTATGGGCGTTTCACATTGAAGACTTGGAAGTTAACGCCCACTGTTTTGAGTGGATAACAATTTTGCACATTATAATGAGTTTCAACTCACTCGTCGGTGCAGATGGGGGAAATTGTTTTGAAAACGTCCAATGTTGTAAAAATGGCAACCGGAATGTTTCAACCATTCATGTTCGTCTGTGTGTTGCACCATTCCTGTCACTATCACGATTTTCACTATCAAGTGCAACCGGGCTACACACTTGATTATAAAAGGTATAAAAGTAGTTGACAAGTAGTCTTCTAAAAGCCATTAGCATTGTATGATGGACAGACCAGCAAAACACAACATCTGATCATCACATGACATAAAATAAATGACGTGGTATCACTGACATCAAATAAGGCGTGCTATTTAAAGCATATTTGACTGCAAATGAGGTCTGAGGGGTGTGACTAATGAAAAGAGTAATTTATGGTGATTTATGGTGCATTTTTGGAGCTTGGCAGTGAAAGTCACCATCGCTTCCAGTTTTTGGATACAGCAGCCAGGTCGTTCTACAAAACATGTTGGCAGCGTGGGGTTTTAGACGACGTCAGCATAAATCATTCTAAGACGATTTAATATGGATAGAAGACAAAAACTATGAAAACATTTTTTTTATTAAACACTAAACTGTTTAATTTGGTCCGTAATCCAATAATAAATGTTTGTGTACATTTACACATTTTACATTCATCAAAAAGTAAATCATTCTTTCTGGTGTTCACTGAAAACTGCAAAAACTTACTTGTATGCATTTGCATTAATATATAATGAAGATTTATGCTGATATTGTCCAAGTCTCTGCTTTGCCTAGGGCACTTCAAGCTTTTTGGAGGGTAATGCATCTTCTGTGTTCAATGGAAGAAAGAAAGTTGTACAGGTTTGGAATGACATGACATTAGTACATCATGACATTATTCTAATTTTTAGGTTAGACAATCCTTTTAATGTTTCTCTGATCAAAGCACCCTTCAGACATCCTCATTATGTTCTTTGAAGAACCACTAGCCTTACTGCACCCTTTAGTTGAATTAATTTTGCTAACTGTGCAAACTAAAGACCCTGCTGGCACATGAACCCTCCATGAATAATACAAATTGATTCCACAAAGAGGCTATAAAACTTTGGACATTTACTATGCTGCACTGCCTGGGTTTGAACGCCAGAGTTTTCGTTTTAACTCCCTCATAAATGAACACTCATGCAGGGGAAAATAAATAAAATCAACAAATAAATTATGTAGGTTCATCGAGATGTTAATCTGTCAAGTGGATTGAACCCTGAGTTCCAGGATTATCAGGAGAGCTTATCTTAAAGCATGGCCGTGTGTCCGACTCAAACGGTCTGAGTTTCTTGTTGAAGGCTATGACATCCCATCAATATTTAATCTTCATAAAGTTCGACTTGTAGGGCACAAGGAGTTGTAGTGTTTAAATTCAACAAAATCCTTCACAGTTTGACTGAGATTTCATTAATGGTCATGGCTTCAATTCCAGTTTATCTCTCCTCAGGCTTTTATAAATGAACCGCATGACTCTTGGGCAGGAACATGAGCTCACTAGGACGGGTCAAATGTTGACAACTGCGCAAACCTTGGCTAAGATGTTTTAAAAATGTAGGTGCAGATAGGAGACTTTAATAGCACTCAGGGGAGATGAGAATTTGCCAAGAGAAGATGGATTGTGTGTAAAAAGGCTGGAATTAACTTTTCACTGCAGAGGTGGGTCAGATAAGGGCTGCCTGGGACCCGGAAAGGAAAGCAGCAACCAAGAGAAACAGTGGAACTGAGTGAGAAGGTGGGTGATATAATTATACATTTTACACTAGTGAGGAGTTGGTGAAGACAATGCTATCAAATGTCATCATGTAGTTTTGGAGAAGAAACTTCACTCTGAGAACATGATTACTCATGTCTTTATTCTCAGAATGATGTCATCTGTACTAGCATAAACCCGGTTAAAGGATAGACATTATTCATCATCACTGCAGGATTGTCACTTTTTGAATCAGCTGATTTCTTCTGGCACTTTCCGGCGCATGCGCAGAACGAAGCGCCCGTGCCTTCAGATCACTTGGAAGTGGCTGTGGTTACAAGAGGTAAAACGATATAAATACTGATCGCTTTCTCACACAAACCACTCGTCTCGTGTCTTAGGTCATCAATGTGTACTTACATTTACAAGTCATTAATCATGTTTAATTTGGACTTCTCTGTGCATGATCTTTGAGATGAACCCGGAGTGGACCCGATAAATCTCCATTATATGTTCATCTATATTTAATTTGGAAATATTAAGCCATTTTGATTTAAACACTGTTTAATGTTTGATGATCATGTTATTTTACATTTGATTGAGCATTCTTCTACCACTTGTTTCAGCTTCTTCTCCTGTGTTTTGATTCTGTACTAGAAGATGTGTCATAGCACCCCATATAACAGTGAAAACATGGAAAGCTGGAAAATGTGAATTAAAGTAGAATTAAAGTAAATTCTTAAGCACACTAGCATGGGACTACTAGATTATCATATGTATAGAATAACATAATAATATAAAATTGTAATGCATATATATATATATATATATATATGCGAAAAATTTCCATTTAAAGGGATATGTAGCACGGGTCAACTTTTTTTAGACATGTTTTTAGATTTGCCAGAAATAATATCAATATTTTAGATGTTAAGTGTTTTTCTGTAAACTTCCATACCTGGCTTATTTAAAACAGTTGCTAAAAGTGTAGTTTTGCACGACATTCCTTCAGACAACATTGGTATTAAAGGTTGATGTTCTTGACTTAATGGTATAGAGTTAGATTATGTACATAGAAGTATAATATTTGCATTTACCACCCAGAAGAAGAAGAAATAAACATTTTCCTTTGATGCAAGAAATGAACACCAAGTGGGATGCATAAATCAAATATGAAATGCAGTGTGTTTACAAAATCACCATAGGATATTGGCTCAAGCAGGCTTGAAGCGTATGAATCTTCTCATTTGGAAAAACATTGATGTAAAATAATTTATGTAAAATAAATAAATTATGTAACCCAGCAGAAATATGATCTTACATCTTGGGTTTTTTCTTTAACACTTCTCCCCTTGACATTATTTCAACAAGTCTAGCAACACCTTAATTAAAAACAGCACCACACAAGGGGTTACGGTTGAATCAAGCATGCCGCACAAGCCCTGAAAAGTGAAGACAAAACGACTCGATCGCCCCACAGTGACTGGTCATAGTATAGGTCATAAACCCCGCCTCCCCGTGTTATTCAACGAGACGCAAGACTTTTTTCCAAAGGTGGTTTCTGTCATTTGCTGTCATTTTTATCACACTGATGTTAAAGTGTCTGTTTTTAAAATAAGTTTGTTTTTAATTAGTTACGTGATGCTATAAAAAAGGTGGCGTAACGTCATGATTGACAGCTGTGATTGACAGGTTCTCTGCGTGAAGTAGTCACTAAAGCACCATAAGACCTTTTTACGGGTGCTTCGGAGGACTGAGGAGATTGTATTTACTTTATTTTAACAAGCCATTGTGAATTCATTTTGCATAACTACCCCAAAGTGATAAAATGAAACAAAATTCTTTATCAAATTTATAGACAAGGCAAGTAGTTTGTTCAGGCATGGTTTTGTAGGGAATTACAAACCTGCACACATATATTCAAACGCATATAATCAATTCTTAATGCGCATGTGAACACCATCACCGTTTATTACAAGTTCACGTTTAAAGTCTGTTTAGAGACATTCATATACATTTTTACCTATACAGTTACTGTAAATCCGGCCTCTAGTTCATAAACGCCAAAGGAGAACTGGCCCCTGACTGAGCCTGGGTTCTCCCAAGGTTTTTTTTTTTTCTCCACTGGGTCACCTGATGGAGTTTTAGGACACCATTAGGTAACTTGATGGAGTTTTAGGACACCATTAGGTCACCTGATTGAGTTTTAGGACACCATTGGGTCACCTGATGGAGTTTTAGGACACCATTAGGTCACTTGATGGAGTTTTAGGACACCATTAGGTCACCTGATGGAGTTTTAGGACACCATTAGGTCACTTGATGGAGTTTTAGGACACCATTAGGTTACTTGTTGGAGTTTTTCGGTTCCTTGCCACTGTTTCCTTTGGCTTCCTTAGTTGGGGATATTCAAATGAATTAACCAATCAGTAATACCCTTGATCAGCTCTACCAAACGTGGATGTTTTTCCACTAAGAGATGAACATTGTTATTATGTTTGATTCCGTGAAGCTGCTTTGCAATCTATATTCTGAAAAGCTCTATATAAATGTGCTTGACTTAATTGAATTTATCAATGATAATTATTGTAGAGCTTAGTCAAAAATGTCTTGGTGGTTTAACTGAACATGTGCCATTACAAGAATGAAATTTTCGGGGAAAAAATTATTTTATATAATAGTATGACTAAATTTTATTTATTTATTTTTTTTAAAAAGTAATGAAACAATTAAAAAAAAAGATTTAACACCATTAAATGTTGACTCGCTGTACATAGTTAGTTCATGTCAAATAAATTATCTTATGAAAAATCATTGTAAAAAGCCTGATATTTGTTTAAAAAAAAGAAAAAAAGTCTCTAAATTTATTTTTATTTTTTGACATTTTTTTTAAATTTCAATTCAATTAAGTCATAAAAAAACGATTTAAACATTTTTCAAAAATGTTTCATACCAACATGAAGATTACATTTCTAAGAACTTGGCATATACATTTTTATTTGATTAAATTTATCATCCTATAAACGTCATTGTCCTTTATACAAGTATAATACTGAGATTATAAAGCAAGGCTAATTTGTTTAATCTTTTTGATTTTCAGGGCAGGCATCAGTCAGCATCTCTGTGTCAAACAGCCAGATTCAGGAGAACGTGGTGAGTGAGAGAACGTGGCGATTACGAAGATGACTATGATTATGATAATGATAACTATTAAGATAATAATGAGGATAATGTACCCAACAGGACATTGGTATGGTGTACCAGATCTTTGCTGATGAGGTTTTGGGTTCTGGTCAATTTGGCGTGGTATATGGAGGTATGTCCATGACTGCAAACTCAACTTTTTCATTTTGATGTTGCTGTGCAGGTATTAAGGTATAATTGGTTATTGCCAGGGTGTTCAGGAAGGTTTCCCCCCCCCCCCCCACTTTCCAAAAGAGCAAAGCCTCAAAACTTTTATATTCCACACAGAAATCAAAGTCCAATTTAAAAATACTTCAAAACACTCGTCCTAAGTATCAGCACTAGCAAGCATCACTGATGAAATGCAAGAATGCATGTGTGCAAAACACAATACATATACAAATCCTTATCATTTTCCCAACCCACACAGGAAAACACAGGAAATCTGGTCGGGATGTAGCCGTGAAGGTAATCGACAAGCTTCGATTCCCCACCAAGCAGGAGAGCCAACTGAGGAATGAAGTAGCCATACTGCAGGTGACCAGCAGGGGGAGACAGAGAATCAATGAGCATGCTATTGTAATGACCTGAATGATAACAAACATGCTGTGTGGCCTCTGATTGTGAGGACACCTAACATGAATGAATGTTATGAATGCAAATAAGCGACAACAGTGTGAGTCACTTAATCTCATCTCTTAATCTTGTCTTTTCTTTCACTTTCAGAGCCTGCGGCACTTAGGTATAGTGAATCTCGAGTGCATGTTTGAGACACCAGAGAAGGTGTTTGTGGTAATGGAAAAACTTCACGGTGACATGCTTGAGATGATTTTATCGAGTGAGAAAGGACGACTACCTGAGAGACTCACCAAGTTCCTAATCACACAGGTCAGTAGTTTTAATAATCATTCTAAAGGCACAAAACAATATATATAACGATAACTATAACAATAATTAAATCAGCATCTAAAATGAACACACAATATCATTCTGTTTATCCTAAGCATGTTGCAGTTTTGTCGTCTGCCGCTTTAAATGCTTGAGCTCTTTAAAGCAGGATGGATTCTGATTGGCTGTAAATGTTTTTATTGTTCATAAGCTTTTTCAGAAATCGCTCTGAAAGTGGTTCCAATGATTTTTTTTTCTTTGTGTCGTTATTATTATTGTTGTAGCATGGACTTTGCCATTCTCATGGCATTAAGGCGTGTTCACAACAAATATGATTATTAATATTTATCATTATGTTTTTATAGTTATAAAGGCAGGGTAGATGATTTGATTCCAGAAAATGAATTTTTAAAAATTTCTTATTTTTATAATAAATAATTATAATAAATTATTTTTTTTAAATTCCCAACTGATGAAAAATAAAACATTAGGCTTTAAACCGCTCAAGCATTTAAAGCGGCAGGTGGAAAAGCTGCAGTTCATGCGTATATAGTTATAGTTCTTGGTTATGATGAGTTTTTTGGTTTTCTCTCTAGATTTTGGCTGCTCTGAGGCACCTTCACTTCAAAAACATAGTGCACTGCGACCTCAAACCTGAGAACGTGCTATTGGCATCAGCAGATCCTTTCCCACAGGTCAGAGAATTCACCAAGTGCATTTTTAACATGTAAACGCGCCAATGGAGATGCATGGGAAACAAACTAAAGCACTTTTCAAGGTTTCATTTCTCAAATTTCTGTGACATAACACTTCTTCCCACCCATGCTCCATATACACAGGTGAAACTTTGTGACTTTGGTTTTGCTCGCATCATTGGAGAGAAGTCTTTCCGCCGTTCTGTCGTGGGCACACCGGCCTACTTGGCCCCTGAGGTCCTCCTGAACCAGGGATACAATCGCTCTCTGGACATGTGGTCTGTTGGTGTGATCATGTACGTCAGCCTGAGTGGAACGTTCCCTTTCAACGAGGATGAAGACATCAATGATCAGATCCACAACGCCGCCTTCATGTACCCGCCTAACCCGTGGAAACAGATCTCTCCTGAAGGTACACTTACAGTACTAAAACCAAATAAATTCAAGCTCCTCATTTGTTATGCAATAAAATGTCAGCTCAAAAAGAATAAAAGCATTTGCAAAGGTAATAGAGCTGAATAGAGCATTTAGCGTGGCTGTTCCAGGAAATTTACTTTATAATAACAAAAAGAAATTTGATGCATTAAAAGCAGGCTGGTGGTTGAGTCGCTCCATCCACCTTTGATTTTCTGTCCACTGCTGTAAATCATTTAGCTCCAATCAATTCAGATTTTGCTTGTGTGATCTCTGTTTCTCCATAGCTATCGACCTCATCAATAATCTGCTCCAAGTGAAGATGAGAAAACGTTACAGTGTGGACAAGAGCCTGAGCCATTCCTATCTGCAGGTAATGCCTATATCAGACCCACATCTGTGCAATTATTAATGGCTCTTTCCGAGAAAATGGTGCTAGATATAGCTTTCAGGGAATATTCTATCTTTATTCTCTCTATAATTCTTTGTGCTCTTATAAAAATAAATAAAAAATACTTTTTGCCATATCAAGAGGTCAGATTAACTTTTACATGTGCTGTTATATTTCATAATTATTTTATACGAGGTTTGGAAGTTTTTCAGCCCAGTTGCTAAAATGTATGAAACAAACTAGCTTCATTCTTTTCTGGCTATAAACACTAACATGAAAACATCTGATTACATTTTAATGGAAGTTACTGATAAAAAAAGTAAATAAATTTAGTAACCGGCATAACAAGGATTAAAGGAGTAGTTCACATTAAAAAAAAACTTTTGCTGATAATTTACTCACCCCGAATGCCATCCAAGATATCCATGTCTTTCTTTCTTCAGTTGAAAAGAAATTAAGGTTTTTGATGAAAACATTCCAGGATTTTTCTCCATATAAT
>JAOTRC010000005.1:21943540-21961419 GCA_027497675.1 Cyprinella lutrensis
TCTTTCTTTCTTTCTTTCTTTCTTTCTTTCTTTCTTTCTTTCTTTCTTTCTTTCTTTCTTTCTTTCTTTCTTTCCCTTGCATCCATTATTTATTATTTTTCTTCCTTCTTTATTTCCTGAAATCTCTAAGTGACCTTATCTTTTCTCATGACTTACTTTCCTGCCATTTTTTCTACCTATCTGTCTCTGTCTGTCTCTTTATTTAAGTTATACACATTTCAGCTTCCTGGTTGACCACAGGGGAGAAACAGTAATGTCTATGTGTCTAAGTAGCAACAAATTAGTTTAGGGGAAACATATGGCAAACATTGTGGAAAAGCTTTAGGCTCAAAACACTAGCAGCTCACATGAAACCATTCCACAGCTGTTGCCTCTGTATGTTTTTAATGGAATCCTCAGTATTTCATTGGAGAAATAAATATTTTTGTACACGATGGCTCAATATTTACCATAGACACGTGTATTTCAGTCAAGGTTTATGTTCTCTTTTTATTTGCAGTTGATTTATCTTGTTTCAGTAATGCACAAATCTGATACTTGCGTCAAGGTATTGATGTTTCTCAGGCTGAATGTAGGAGTCGCTTGAGGAATGTTGACTTTGGCTCAGATTTTGAGAGTGGTCTTGCCTTGAACTGCTGAGGATGTTTTGTACTCTCTGTAAGACATCAAATTCTGGTCAAAGATTGTCCCATTGGTTAAGATGCCAGATCTTTTAAGAAAATATATTGTTGTTGTTTTTATTTCACTACCAACATCTGTTTAAAACAATATACTGTATGCTTACATCTGTTTAAAACATTATTCTGTATGCTTTTAAGTTGAGCATTTTCCATGAATTTGACACTCCCGTTTATTTATTTATTTATTTTTATTCTGGATACATTAGAGGGATAATAAATGACTTGTTGTTCAGTCCCTGAATGAGGTCATACCAGGTTATTCCCAAATAGATGGCCACCCTCCCTGTGTACTGTAAGTATTATTCTCTGTATTCTCTGTTCTTGGAGATAAGACCAAGCTAAAGTGCCCTCACATCACATACTAAATAGTTGAGGAAGCCAGATACCATTTTCAAGTTTTGATAACTATAGACAGACCTGTTTCCATTCAATTCACATTTATTTGTATAGCGCTTTTCACAATACAAATCATTTCAAAGCAGCTTTACAGAAAATGCGCATTACAATTTAGAGTGATCTGTTATCAGAGGTAACCGTCTAAGTTATGCATTTCAAAAATGAAAACACTCTCCCTGCTTCGGTGAACTTAGATATTCTAAGCGCAGGCTTTTGTGACCTTGAAGAGCGTAATAAATTGTAAGGCAATTGATAGTCTTTATGTTTTTGTTTTCTTAGATTTTTGATTAGCTTTGGCCTATATGAATTGTTTCTTCAGCATTGTGGGAGATTCTTCTCCAAAATGTCTTGCAAATTTTCTTGGATAGGCTGGGATACTTATACCTGGCTGGGCCTTGATGTTTTAACAAAGTAATGAAAATCAGAGAGGGTTTTTGGTCAAAACCCATGAAAGTCTAACAGAGGGAAGCCAGCCATCATGGTGTGGTCATGTCATCCCAGGTCTTTCCCGTTGAAAAATGAGACTGAGGTAAGAGGATGGAACATGATGAAAGAGCATACATTTAGCCGTATTTGCCAGACACCTGTATTTATAACGATTGTCAGACAACGCTTTAGTTTGATAAAGAAGTGAATGTATCTTGATAGGTCATTTTATTTATTTTTATTTTTTTATTTGACTTGGTATTATTTTTATATCACCATTTGTCAAAGATTTAAAGGGTCAGGTATTTTTTGAAGTGCCTTATGGAAACACTGTGTACACTTGATACTGATGACTTTGTTTTTTATGTGGACGTTTTATTGGAATCCTTTTTCCTGCTGACCTGTTGTTCTAGGGAACTGGACTAAGTTTGCATGCCAAAGCATGATGATGACATTTAAAATTGAGGGAATGAGCATTAGAGAATAATATGTTTCAAGCTTAAGAAACAAGAAAAGGGTACTGCTCTATAATTATACTGATAACAAAGTGCGGTCACCATAATGTAAATCTTTGAATGCATCAGATTTACCTTCTTTTACAAAGAAATGTTCTTCATAATCTTTCATGGAAAAGTAAAATCATAAATTTTAAGTCGTAAATTTCCCCCGTCTGTTTCTGAGAACTACACCAAAAGGTTTTCCAGGGTAATACACCTTATATTATTGTTAAACAATCAAATCTAATTTTCAAATATTGTTATTTGAAACTTATATAAATAATTGAGTAGAATAGATTTTGTGTCTGTCCCTACGTTCTGGACAACTCTGTTACAAAACCAAAAAAAAAAAAAACCCCAAAACATTTGTAGATAATTCAAATAATGAAAATTAAAATTCCAAACAGCAAATAATGAAAATGTTGCATTTAAAGTGCATTCTATGAAAATAAAAAAAAGTTTAACAGAAAAGAAATGACCTATTTTTTTTTTTTTGTTTTTTAATCTATATTTGAAATGTACTCATAATTCTGGAATAATATATAATATATACTGTATATAATTAAAAAATAATAATGAATTATTTTCTGTAACACAGTGAACAACTCTATCACTTTTTTCCGTTCTGTATTCCTGTTGAAATGTTCTCCATAAATAATCTTAAAACATAATATCTTCCTTAATTCATAAATGGCACACAATTAAATATCTCATAAAAAACACTTGCAAAATTTTCCACACACATCGTTTTATTGCCTTTTTACATTTCACCTTTTTTCGACATTAAACAAAGATGTTAGCTTGTTGTCGGTGGAACTGTATATGACTGGATAATTATGACCCGAAGTGCTGCAGTCTCTCACAATGTCACTTTACATTAACGTCAGAGCGTGTGTTCATCGACTGTCTTCTCCACGAGCACTGTAAATACTTACTGGTGACAGCAAGCACATAATCACACACACACCCTCATCATGTTTATCCTGGCATCATGTTCTCAGAAGCCTGGTGTTTTCAAAGAGGAGGTCTCCAGGAAGACAGGCAGGGTGACCACCACTTTTAAAAGGTTCCCCTTCCACGGACGGGAGGTTTCTCTTTGCTATTAAAGGCACACGAGGCCCCCGTGCTTATGTCCTGTGACGCATGCAGGCCAGCTGGGCAAACAGTTTTCCTGTCCACTTTGTAATAAGAAAGGCAAAGCACAGGTGACTTCTGTATGGGCTCTTTATTTGTTTTTTGCTTTTTTAAGATGGCTGACACTCACAGCTCGAACTGGGTCACGTGTCTCGTGTGAAATCAAACCACTAACATCTCCTCCGCTTGAAATGTCCAAACCACAGGGTCTCCGTCTCTGGAAGGTTCTAGCGTGTTCCAGGGAGCAGGGGAATTGGGGAAACACTTGTTTTTATAGCACTGGGTCAGAGTCAGGCAGGGCTTCAGGGTGAGGGAAATCCTCAAATCCCCATGCAAAACAGCATCCAGTGCTCATGCTGCGGAGACTGTCCTGACAAGATGGGCTGTTTCGCGGATGTTTGTTTTCCCTGCACATGCATGCTTGTCTATTAATGACAAATCATTAATCATACTTCATCTGAAACTTGAAAGAAGACAAACAAACTAAATGTTTTAAATAGTTTGGTGATCATGGGAGATCAAAATGGGTGTGTGTGTGTGCTAAACAAAGTTTTCTCCTCTTCACAGAGACTGTGTTGAGTTTTGTGGATGACATCATGTCTGGGGCCAAATCTCCGTGTGTGATGCTCGGGGACATCCCTGATCCCCTCTCATCTATCTCACTGATCATACGCTGCCTGGAGCCAGACACCACATACATGTGAGTTTCTGCTGTTATATAATGACCCATGAA
The DNA here is from genome assembly GCA_027497675.1 of Cyprinella lutrensis. Taxonomy (NCBI): domain Eukaryota; kingdom Metazoa; phylum Chordata; class Actinopteri; order Cypriniformes; family Leuciscidae; genus Cyprinella; species Cyprinella lutrensis. The sequence goes on from JAOTRC010000005.1 coordinate 21,947,407, forward strand.
TTTAGAGCCTTTTAATTCAAATATCGTCATTTCCTCTTTGAAATGAATTTGAGATTAATACCAGAATGTCCTCAACACAAAAGTGTTTATTAATTTGATTTTATCTTCATTTTATCCCCCTTTAATTACAGATGTAATTACATGCAGGTCTTTAAAAATATATAATATAAAACATGTAAAACATGTATGTACACAATAAGTGCATTGTATCAAATGATTAATTCAAATGTTATTACATAGTAGTTAAAAACACATAATATAAAGTGGAAACATCATAATAATATGAATCAAAGAGGTCATCTTCAGGCCTTATGTTCACAATGTTTCTTAACCGAAGTGTTATTCTAGGTTTCTTCAGCATGGAACACCTGTTCCCTTTGCTTTTGCAAGAGGCATCGTCATTGAGCGCTCAGTGAGAAACAAAACATAGCGGCCCCAATTTTGGCTGGATGATTTACTTGGACTTTGAACTGACGTTGAGTTGCATGTCTGCAGTCAGATGGGGGGTTTTAATATCTGCGTGAGTCTAAGCAATTATATCCAACTAAGGCTGTGAAAATCCGATAATGATTTGTGAAAATATGTCTGGAGTATTTCCTACCTATGTCACTTGTCCAATATCAGTAGTTGATTTAGCATGTGCTTTTCACTAAATAGCTTGGCAGTTACTGTAGCAGGTAAAGGGTCTTTTTGGAAAGTATAATTGGCCCAATCATCGCTTTTGTATAAAAGCTGGTGACATCAGCCCGACGTCTTCTCTTGGAAGTGGTAAATGTGTGGTGGGCCCCTGTCTGTTTAGACTCCCATGGAGAGTTATGTGATGTATTACATCCTTTTCTGAGGAACATTAAACTTTGTGCCACAGAGAAGAACATGGTTTGGCCTATTCAATTTGGGTGAGTTTTACATGCTTGAGATACAGCATGGGGAAACATTTCATACTTTGGAATGGTTTTAAAGTGCGTCAAAGGGTGCACATTGCGGTAATTGCAGAAACAGCAATAGAAAGATTGATGTTTTGAATGTGTAAGTGTAGACAAAAAAAGATATATGACAATATATGAAAAATGATAAATCACAATATAAATCGTCCCGGTTACGTATGTAACCTTCATTCCCCAAGTAGGGAACAGAGACGTTACGTCAGATGACGACGAATGGGGTTTCGCTTAGAACGCCTATCGACTTTGAGTATTACAAAATGAGCCAATGGCAAAGAAATGCCATGGGTCTGCAGAATTTGCATGGCGCAACTCTGCCCCACCTCGTGGGTATAAAAGGAGGACACCGGCAATACACAGATATGTTTCTTCGCTGAGGAGCCAAGAGTGAGCTTAGGTGATCCCCACAGTACAACATGAGTGACATGCCTACTCAGGGAACGAGAGTTTCATACATAACCACGAAGTTCCCTTTCATTGTCACTCCGAGTTATGTCGGATGACGACGAATGAGGTTACCAGTCTAATCACGCAACCTTCACAGCACCCTGCGTAAATCTGAGATCCCTGTCACTAGAGTAGCACGGACGAAGGACTCCTATTTAGCACAGTAATACCAAGGTACACTGGGGAGTATATCTCATATCTCAGAAATATGCAATTAATGTCAGCCCAGAGGGGGTACTGAGAGAATACACATATGACCCAGAGGGATGCATATGAAGAACACTGGGGTGTCCAGGCGCAGGTGGAATATTTCAACCCCAAGGGTGGCAAGGTGGCTTGCCAAGGCTGGCGAATGTGTTAGGTGTCGCCCAGCCTGCAGCTCTGCAGATGTCTGTTGGTGAAGAATAATGCACTAGAGCCTTTCCCTTCAGCTTGACAGCAGGTCAGAGTAACTGGTACTCAGAGGGTGCCGTGTTGCCATGCCCACTTTGGGACTCGTTGCGATGCAAAAGCTAAAACAGTCTCACATGAAGCAATCTGAGCAATGTTGCCGTGGCTGCAGATGCCATATGCCCCAGGAGTCTCTAAATCAGTTTCAGTCGATCTGCACTCTTACTGCAGGGATATGGCGACCGAGTCGATGTCCATACTGAGGAAATAGATCCTCTGCATGGGGCAAAGTTTGCTCTTCTCCCAGTTGACCCAAAGGCCCAGACAGGCTCAGTGCCAGAGCACTAGGTCCCTGTGTTTGCAAACCTGGTCTCAAGAGTGAGCTAGTATCAGTCAAGATAGTTCAGGATCTGAACCCCGTGTTCATGAATGGGAACAAGGGCTGCCTCGACGACCTTTGTAAAGACACGAGGAGACAATCTAGATAGGGAGCCACCTCACTGCATGTCCCTGAGCATTTGGGCCTGGTAGCCAGCGGAATGGCCATGGCGTGCAATGAGGTGGCTTCCTGTCTTGTAGCTGTATAGAATTTCACCACAAGTGTATGCCAAAAACTACAGGCTTCGGACAGGTGCTTAGGGTCGTGCCAAGAAGAAGCAGTCCGAGGACACAGTCGCATCACAACAGAGATCCCCGGTGTACCCATGGGCAATGGCCCCGTCGAGGGGAGGAAATGAGGATTAGATCGACGAGCGGTCCCAAGAAGACATGGGGGTTTCCAGGACTTCAGAAAGTCAGAAATGGCTGTGGAGTGAACAGAAACTTTTGGCTCCGAAGGGAAAAACATATCTGCATATTGTTGGCATCCTCCTTTTATACTCACGAAGTGGGCTGGAGATGCGCCATGCAAATTCCGCAGACCCATGGCATTTCTTTGCCTTTGGCTCGTTTTGTAATACTCAAAGTCAATAGACTTTCTAATCGATACCCCATTCGTCTTCATCCGACATAACTTGGAGTGACAAAAAAAGGGGACTTAAATGCACAGTGATAATGCTAACATAACGAACAGGTGTGATGTTTAGATGAGTTTTCATGACAACTGATGACTGGAGGAAAATTAGGAATATTTCTATAGGTTTTTTTTGTACTCTACTTAATGTGGAAAGACTATAAGGAGCCGATGTTCATAAGTTAGATCCCTTTCATTAATAAATCACAGACATTGAATAAAACAGTGGATCACATTTCCCTGGCTTTCATGCAGTCTCTTTCTGGCACTTTGATGATCTCACTGCTGTGATACTGCAGGTGGTAGTTGTTTGTAATATCTTCCACTAGATGGGGATGTAGTTCAACGTAATCTTTACAACCTGCCTCTCATAGCCTACGGCACATATCATCAGTGATGGAGTCACTGCAGCGGTCTTCTTGGAGTGAGTGGGTACATCACCACAGCTGGTTGCTATTGTTCAAGTTGAGTTGTCTGTACTTAAGGGATTCTCAAATCAAAGCCATGAGCCGAAGGTAAACTCATGCTTATGTAATGGGAGTGGTGCAGTCATGCATTTTGATTTTAATGGAGGTATATGCTGTTATATGATTACATAATTCACACACTGAAACAATTTGTTGACTCTGAACTTCAAAGGACTCCTAAAAAGGTAATGGTTCATAATTTCCGAGATCTATTTGTAAGTGTTATTTCCAACCAAATCTAGGAATGATTCCAAATACACTTATTTGTTAATTTAACCTTAACCCTAAGATTATTTTGATAAATATTATTGTTTGAGACATGCATCGTAAATAAGAATTATTACTATTAGTAGTAGTAATAGTAGTAGTAGTGGTTATGATATATTTTATTGTGAATCATCGCCTTTTGTTTAAAGGGGTGGTTGATTGCGACTTCACCTTTTTGATTTTAAATTGTGTGTAATGTTGCTGATGGTGCATGAACAGTATCTGTAAAGTTGCAGCGCTGAAAGTTCAATGTAAGCAGAGATATCGTCTTTTAAAAACCAGTAAAAATAACCGTAAAGGTAATAGACCTTAACCTTCCGGACAACGTGAGCGACAGTTTAGCCAATCACAACACACCAGCCCAAACGAACCAATCTGAGCCCACGACGTGTTTCTGAGGGAGTGTTTTCATAGAATCAGGAAGTAAACCGCTCGTTCAGGGGACAGAGGAGAGCGCGGCTGACAATAAAGGTGAAGTTTATGAAAAATAAGACTTTTAAAAAAAAGAAAAACCACGAATACATGTTATATTGCACCCCATAAACACAATCATGCAAAGAAAAAAAGCAGTAAACCACCCCTTTAATGTATACATGCAAATCTCTGAAAACACATAAACAGATGATAGAGAAGACGCAAGACAAACTAATGAGACAGAGAATGATGCAACTAATGCAGTGGGTTCCACTGGTGTCAAACTGAGAACAGGTCAGACAGTGTCAGTGACATTTACAAACAGAGATGATGGTACAAAGGACACTGCCAGAGTTTTAGGCAGAGCAGGAAAAACAAAAGGGCAATATAAAAAATGGAAAACGTGCAGTATCTTAAACAAAATAGGAGCGAGGGTCAAAAGGAAGCTTTAGACATGTCACATGTTGATGATCTTCTCACTGAATGTGATAACACCAATGCTGATGCCCAAAGCTCGCCTTGTGGCGAGATGTTTTGAAAAAGTCAATATTCGTGAATTACATAAAAAGATTTTCCCACATGTGCATCAGTCACTCAGGCTGCTGTTAGCTGTTATTTGTCACAACAATTTTTTTTGGAAAGTAAATTCTATGGATATTAGGTCTGCAATTTTGCAGGGAATGGAACTCTCAAGAGACATCTCCACCAGAAGCAGGTGTAGACAATGCGTTGTGGAAACTAAAGAAATGTGTGTATGGACTTGCAGACGCTTCCCTCTATTGTATGACAAGGTCAAAGATCCTGCAGTGTTCTATCGGCAAAAGGAGCAGTTTGAGGTGACAGGAATACTGGCATGCCGTGGATGATTTTCTGGGGCAGGTTCAGAGCACAACTAATGTCATCCCTGTACTTAAATCTGCATTTCACGTGGGTCGTGAAGAGCATGGAAGTTTACCATAAGTGCGGATGAACATTGCTACTGTGGGAGGTGTAGTGCAGGTGGATCAGCACAGTTACATTGAAAACTTACAACCAGTTCACTTACAGGCAGCACCTGCTTTACAGAGAGAGGCTCCACTAAACGAGAAAGAAAGAGAACAACTCAGGTCCAAAACAGGACAGATTCTGTGGAAATCTTAACAAATTACACTAGATGTTATGTTTGAAATATGTAGCCTAGCATCCAACATTAAGAATGCTTCTGTTCAAACCATACATGAATTGAACAAAGTGATCCATAAACTTAAGTTGGTTTAGTTGGTTATGCTCTACTCTAACCTTACCACTGGTAAAGTTGATCTCAAATAAGCTTCCCCTTATTTGTGTTACTGATAACCATTCCCTTTTTGACACTCTTAAGTCTACAAATCAGGTCACAGAGAAGAGACTAAAATTAGAAATAAGTGGTGTCAAAGAGCTCCTTCATGCTAACAAAAGCAAAGAAGTGCGTTGGTCATAAGCCAAGTCACAACTTGCGGACTGTTTGACAAAGAAAGGTGTTTCCTCACTTATGCTTCTTAAAAGTGCTGTATGAGGGTGTATGGAAACTGTAATATCTGAACCATTGAGCATTTATCTTGGTTAAATACTCAAGCTCACTTAAATGTTACTGTGTTCTGAAAATCGTTTGTATTTGGTGACAATGTTTTATATGTCAAAGTCATCTATTCATTTATTTTTTTATGTAGCCCTCAATCGGGTCATGGGGTATATACGACCCCAATCGACTTTTACTTAATAAAAAGTCCCTTCATCTCAGTGGAATAAGATTTCGTGACTTTTCATACATTATCTATCTATACACACACACACACACACACACACAAAAACTGGGCTTGATTTGGTTGTTCTGAAGGTATGTCAAAAAATGTTTACACTTCTGGTCTTTGGAGTCAATATGACCCCACATTGAAACGAATGGGGAATGTGAAAAAACAAAACAAAATATATTTTCTTCATGTGTCAAAAAAATAAACAAAAAAAATCCGATATAAATATGAAAATTTTTACACCAAAATGAAGGCTTATTACTAAAACATAAATGCAATGTATCATAAAAAATAATATTTCATATGCAAGCTAATAGTGTAGTTGAGGAATTGTGTGGTATATGGATACAAAAGTACTTTATATCTCCAAAAACACAGCATTAATGAATTGATGAGAAGTAAACAAAAAAAGTTATATTATTTGATTAAATATGTATATTTTTTTGTACAATTACTCAATTAATTGTTGGGATCGTATAGACCCCGAAGCCCAGAAGTATAAACAGGATTCAGGAAACAAAGACCATTTGAAGGTTAAGTTTCGTTAATATTTTGTGATGTAATATTCATTCATTTGAATCCATTTTAGTCTGTTTCAGCTCAAGCTGATTCTCATATTCTCAGCATTCTGTGGTTGGATTATTTGCATAAACTGTGTTTTTTTATGAAAGCAGTTTGTGCATTGTTAATATTTTGTTATTACCCTTTCCCTCATTATAGTTTTGTCATATTTTTCATTTTTTAAATAATTTTTCAATTGCTGTTGTCTTGTTTTTGTTATCATTGTCAGTATGTCATATTCGGCTGGTCATGCTCCATACTAAGAAGCCTAAGAAGTGATTTGTATATTGAATAGTAAAGAAAAAATATTAGAAAGGAAGACTGAATTCTTCATCCAATGGGTTCGAGTTGCACGATTCTGGATAAATTGAGAATCACAAGTTTTTTGTTCAAAACAGACATCAGGACTCAATTACAACTCTGAATAGGCCACGCATAAAACACGTCATTTACTTTTTGACAAAAAATATTAATTGCTGCAGTCTACCTAAAAAATGTATTCAGTTGAGTGGGGGGCGGAGGGGGACACCAGAGTCACTGTCGAGCCCTCTTGAGGTGTCTTGGGCTAGTTTACGAAACACTGAGGACAGAAGATGCCCACTTGATGACCCTGTCCCCCACTCAGCTCAATCCAGACGATTGTCGTGCTGGTCCACTTGGGAGACCAGATGTTAGTACTGTAAAGCTACGTCTTAGTTTGTGCCTATCCTGGCGAAAGCCGAGTACAAATCAGCATGAAGTTTTTAACATCTACTGTGCTCTCGTGTGGAAATCATGAATTAATTATTTAAAAAATAGGTTTGAATGAATAATTCAATGACTCACTCATAATGACATCACTTTCCGTTTCATTGTGAATCAGCGTTTTTGGACAAATCTCTTGACTGAATGATTCAATGAACAAAAAAGGTTTTAAGTCACTTGTCACCAGCTACTGGTGTAACCATTTAATTGATACACTCTAAAAAATGCTGGGTTAAAAATTTGAGTCAAAATGCTGGGTTGTTTCAACCCAAATTTGGGTCAAATACGGACAAACCCAAATGTTGGGTTAAAAATGCAATTAAAAATGTTATCCCAACTTCAACTTTCACTTTCAGCTGTACATTTTTCAATTTAATTTTTAACCCAGCATTTGGGTTTGTCCGTATTTGACCCAAATTGGGTTGAAACAACCCAGCATTTTTTAGAGTGTAGTCTTTTTTTAATCTTCAAGCTGCTTCTAAAAGGTGATTTACTCTATTTTGATCACTACCGTAGTGCTTATATCCAAACTATAAACTTTAGTGAGAGACTGTATGGTTGAAAAGACTGTTTGTAAACCAGTTTCATACCAGTACATGACAACTGCACTCTCAGGGTCAGCTGCAGCCGCAACGTAGATTTGAATGTTCACTGTGATCATTAAAAATAATAGAAAGAAAGTTCAAATCAATGTCATTTAGGAGAAAGGTTGCTTGGGTGTTTGAATTGAGATCATGATCTTTCAACGTTTGAGTGCACATCTTTTTAAACACATTTTGTTTAAAAGTTTATTAATGACTGAATCCTTACTAAAGTGCACATTAACAAAACCTATGTTGCATTTAAAGTCTATGAAACATCTTACTTTTTGAAATATAGAAATGTGTAATTGTTTCAAAAAGATACAGCTGATAACCTAATATATAGTCCCATTTTCTGAGTTTTTTTTTCACTCAATCACATATGCCCTATTTGTTTTAGTTTCATTTTTCAATAAATAAATGACTTTTTAGGCTATCTGAAATATAATATCTCTATGGGCCCAAACACTCTTACTTTGAGCTCCCAATATAAGGGATTTTGGAGACAATTAAAACGTTCATAAAAATGAGAAGGTCATTAAGGTCGAAGAGACAGAAAGCGCATTTATTCTCGGTGGAAGTCCGGCGTGGTGGGGATGACAGATGCCGGCAGCTGATTGGCCTGTTCCTGCTCGGATGGGACTCTCTGTCAACAGGTCCCAATTAGGCCAATCAGAATGGAAGGAAGTAGCTCAGATGGGTCACTTTGTTAGTAGCTCTGTTTGTGAAGCTGAGATGAAAAACAAAACACAATCGCTTGTTCTTTCTTCCCTCCGTGTGACCCGTTGCTGATTCGGTGGAGGCAAACTGACAGGGGATTTCGTCTTGTTTTGACCTCTGTGTTTTTGACGTACGTTGAAGCCATTGAGCCATTGTTGTTGCTTTTAATGCCGCCGATGATATAAATATTGCCCTGCATTGCATCTGTGAATATGAATAGAGGGTAATGGGTGAGACAATATCCTGCTTTAAATGTGTCATCACTACCCATTCAGCCATACGCAATCTGACTCCAGACAATAATGGGTGGAATTAAGGCTTTTGTAGTTTTGCTGCCTGAAATTATACTAAGCGGTGGTAGTATAAAAACGTTAGACCACAAGATTCCGTCAATTGAAACATTTTTAGAGCGTATTTCCATGCTTTGAAATGTTAATATGATGATCACAATGCATTATTATCCTTGTTAATTTTAGTTTAAAGCTCAGTATAGGTAAGATTTCATCTAAAAAGTGTAAAATAATAATAATGGGGGGAAACATGACTAAGTGCACCAAGAGACCAAACAAAGAAAATAATTCGCAAATTACTCATGCTGTGTTCAATTTTTAAGCATTTTTTTTGTCTGTAGAACACAAAAAATAATAAATATCTTTTTTTGTGTTCTGCAGAAGAAAGAAAGGACATAGTACTTAATTCTTAGTACTTAGTATTCTTAGTAGTCATAATTCTTCAAAATACAACACATATAGAGTTACACTTTATTGTAGCCAAGCCCTTCATTGGGTCATGGGGTCTATAGGACCCCAATCGACTTTTACTTAATTAAAAAAAAAGGTTCCTTTCATTTAAGTGGAATAAGATTTTGTGACTTTTCATACATTATCTATCTATACACACAAAAAAAACTGGCTTCTGTTTACACTTCTGGTCTTTGGGGTCAATATGACCCCACATTGAAATGAATGGGAAATGTGAAAAAAACCCTAAATATATTTTTTATATTTTGTGTCAAAAAAAAAAAAATCCGGCATAAATCTGAAAATTTTTACACAGAAATGAAGGCCTAGTACTTGAGCATAAATGCAATGTATCATAAAAAAAATAATATTTCATATGTAAGCCAATGGTGTAGTTGAGGAATTGTGTGGTATATGGATACAAAAGTACTTTATATATCCAAAAACACAGCATTAATGAATAGATGAGAAGTAAACAAAAAATATATATTATTTGTATGATTAAAAATGTATATTTTTTGTATAATTACTCAATCAACTGTTGGGGTCGTATAGACCCCGAAGCCCAGAAGTGTAAACAGGAAACGAAGACCATTTGAAGGTTAATAACAGCATCAGTGACTTAAACGGATAGTTCACCAGAGAATGAAAATTCTGTCATAATTTACTCAGCCTCAAGTTATTCCAAACCTGTATGAGTTTCTTTCTTCTGTTAAGAAGATCTCCGAAGAATGTAGATCACCAGATAGTTGACAATAGCCATTGACTTCAATTAAAAAATGTCATTGGCTGTCCACTCTTTGTGTTGCACAGAAAAAAAGAAAATTAGGTTTGGAATGGCATGAGGGCGAGGAGAAGGTTTAATTTTTGGATGAACTATTCCTTTGACATTTTCAACATTTCTCTGCTTCTGGCATTCACACTTCAGAAAGCTGTTACTACTCTGCCCAGAAAGCATCTGCACTTTTTGTTCCTTGTCTCACTTTCTCCTTGCAGGTTTTCATTGACGTTCCAGCTTGGATGGCTGCTTTTCTTTCATTGATCAGATGAGGTTACAGTGAATAAGTATTTTCGATCAAATTTGATGCATGTTGTATATGTCTGTGCTATGAAAAACACTGGAATCTTCCAGTCCAAGACTATATTTATGATAACCAGCTCTTAAGTGATCTGTTGCTTATGGTTTTTCTGTAGCACATTATTAATTTCAAGACAGCAATGAAAATGCATTATATATTTTTTATTTAATATAGCTTATGCCAGGGGAAGAAGCTGTATGCTTACTCATGCCCTTACAAATCAAAGCCCTTCAAGCTTCAGTTTTCACGCACCGCTCTAAATGATTCATCGGAAATTATCACTGGGGGGAAAATGAAATAGACTGATAAGCTGTATGTATTTGGTAAGTCGTATTAACCTGTGAGGGGTTGTAACCTTCGGTTGCATACGCTCAGCTTATGCTATTGTGATGTTATCAGAAGAACTAAACATTGAATAGATCTCAAACGATAAACACCCAGGCTTCACGGGTGTCTTGTAATTAATATTTTGGAAGACTTTTCTCAATTGGTTTATTTGAAAGCATACACACAAAATTTTCTTAAAAAAAATAAATTCTGATTTTTTAATATATATAAAAATTACATCAAAGTAATGATTAAATATTTGTCATTATTCTTATATATCATGCTCATGTAGTTCCAAATCGATATTCAAATCCAGTTCCAAATCTATCCATCTTTCTTGATAATAAAATGACTTAAATCACTCATTTTCATAGCCTGGGTTTCCCCATACTGACGTTAGCCAGGCTATAATTTCCATGCAATTAAATAGAAACAAGAGATTTCAAGTTTCAAGGACAAAAAAAGCACAATGGAAGTAAATCCTATGAGTCATGCACTATATTCCACACTTTTTGAAGTCAACAACTAAACAGAATAAACTGATTTATAAAAAGATTGGACTAAAAAAAATGATTCATTTCCAAATTAGTCATCGTTAAATCTCTCAGGAACTCTCATTTGCTCCAGTAAGATCGTGAATGGACTTCAAGATTTATAGTCAATAACAACTTAAAGACTTTTAAAGGTTTGGAATATATTCCTGTGAACCTTTATCATGATTTTTGATGGTGTTTTGTATCCTATTTGAAGCTAGAAAGCTTCAGTCCCCATTGTAACCCAACCCTTGCAAGGAGAAGAAAAACGAATTGCATTCTTCAAAGTAAAGTAAGTCACAGATGCAGGATTGAAAAGACATGAGTCAGTGAATGGCGAACTGTTCCTTTAGACTTCATCCATTAAAACGAAGTGCATATTTGTCATGTTGGATTAAATCATCTGCATGTGTCATGAAAATCTAATTTGCATGTCTTTAAATGCCATTATAGAACATTATTTTAAAACACCGTGTATCATTTGAAGCACATTCCCAAAGAGAGATATGAGCAAATATGGGCCACCGCAACACAGTGTTCCACACCGTTTCCCTCAAAGTGTTGCTTTATTTGGAGCCGTAACGTCCTGGCCAGGAATAAATTGAGTAAAAACTTGTTTCACAGTGAGAGAGGAGAGAAAAAAAGTGTGAAATTCCTTTTTTAAAATGAATGCTGCATGCCACTTTTCCTTTCATCACTTATTCATTGAGAGCAAATGTTTTTCTCCATGCTTTTCTACATAAAGCAGTGCAGGTGCTTTAGACGTCCACAGAAACACTTGCTGCTCTATCTCTCCACGTACTCACACACCGTTGTGGTTAATACTGTGAAAGCTGTTGTTCAGCAGGAGAAGAACACTGGCTCTTTGGATGTGCCTGGGGCCATGATGGATGAGGAGATGTTAGGTGGCAGGCAGTGATGCCAGGTTTCTTTAACACAAGAGTTGTAGAAATATCAGTTTGGATATTGGTGTTAGATTGCTGTCTGTAGAAACTCCAAGGCGCTTATTGTTCTATCTCTCAAGTTTATGTAACCTTCTTTTGCCCAAAGGTCTAATAAGTTTAGAAAAAGAGTATGAATCATGGTTCTGTTTACATGCATCTTTGACACTGTCTGTGGTAAAACCAAAACTCATGTTAAAACTTGAGTCTCTCCTAGAATTATGTGGATTTTATGCCGCCATGAAACAATACAGCATATTTTACAAAAAAAGAAAGAAAAATAATAATAAATTTTTAGGCCACATGGTTTTCCATGCAAAGATCGTACATATTTTACAAGTAGCCCAATATGTATGAATTCGTACGAACGACATACCCCTGACCCCGCCCCCAAAACCTAACCGTCATTGAGGTTTAGACAAATCGTACGAGTGAGATTGTAAGAATTCATACGAATTAGTCACATTTTACTCACTCGTATAAATTTGTAGGAATTGGACGTGAGATAGCGTTGGCAAGTCCACTCTGTTGTGTAAATTTATACTGTATGTGAAAATATTTGTTTATTTTTTTAAAAGATTTATTTTTCTATATATCTATTAAAATTCTGCTAGCGTGCTGTCCTTTCAAAGCTAGTAATGGCCTTTACACTATAATGTCCACCCTGTTAATGTCACATTTGGTTTAGGTTCGCGTTTACTTTTCATTTCAAATTTGGCTTATAGGGCTGAATCTGAAATCACCCCCCTATACCCTATTCCTTCAAATTAGAGCCAGACCGATTTATCGGCAGGCCGATATTATCGGCCGATATTAGGCAAACTATATTTACAAACTATCTTTATCAGCAGAAAATCAGCATAAAAACAGATGAAACACGCTTCAATCATGTCATGAGTGTTGGCGTTGTATAGTTTGTCCACCAGAGGATACTCTACACCATCTCTCTTGGCAACACTCGTGTTTCGCCACATATCTTGCAACTCGCTGATCCCATAGTCGGGCAGAGAGAACCAGTTATTCGCGAGTCAGATCATTTGTGAAGTTTGTTCATGGTGATTTGAGAAATCGTGAGAAATACAAGAAATAACATTTTTATCATAGTAAAATCTACATATCGTTCCCAACAAAAGTACTGTTTAACGTAAAACATGTTGAAGATTAGCATACATACTGTCAATTACTTATGATATGTGTTTCCTCATAAAAGCGGTTTATTCAGTGTTGTAAAGCCTCCTCTCCACTGACATCCATTCATAAAAAACGCCCTCTTCTTTCATTCCCTGTGTTATATTTAGTCGTTGCCCAATTAGCCGTTACACATTTTTGGCTAAAGGTTGCAGGCTTGTCATATATAGTGGCTTTATCATTAGTCTCTATATAGCCCTCATGTTTCCATTGTTCTATTCAAAAAGACATAAAATTTCGAAATATTTAACTTTAATGCAATTTAACAAGAACACACTGATTTTCTTTTCCTCAAAACTAGCCTTGAACACTTGATTTGTGTCTATTGCTGATGCACTAATCCTCAAAATCTTATGTCCTGCTGCTTTAATATGAACTCCAGCCATGAAAAGAATATGTAAATAAATGTTAAAAAATTACGATCTCTCTCATCTTGCCTTCCATACACAATCAGTGTGATATATAGTAGGCCTCTATAGAGATGCTGTCTATGGATTTGAAAAGAGCGATAAACTCTTCTCTCTCCCTTTCTCTCTCTCTCTCATGCAAGCTGTTCTGCTTTCACAGAAGGTTGTAAAGATATGCTGTCAACTTGAACGATAAATATACAGTAGGAGTATTTTTTTTTTAGTATATTTATCTTGTTTTCCTGAACAAATAATTTACTTGAGAAGCAAAATTACTTAAAGGAATAGTTTACTCACCCCCATGTCATCCAAGATGTCCATGTCTTTCTTTCTTCAGTCGAAAAGAAATTACGGTTTTTGATGGAAACATTCCAGCATTTTCCTCCATATAATGGACTTCAATGGGGTCCAAACGGTTCAAGGTCTAAAAGACAGTTTCAGTGCAAACTGCAAACTGTTCAAAGGGCTTTAAACGATTCCAGACG
>JAOTRC010000005.1:22030158-22043834 GCA_027497675.1 Cyprinella lutrensis
GTGTGTGAATGGGTGAATGTGAGGCAATATGTAAAGCGCTTTGGTGGCCATTAGGTCTATGAAAGCGCTATATAAAATGCAGTCCATTTACCATTTAAAATTGAGTACTAAATAATCAAATTAATTCCTTAAAAGGTAACCATTTAAAATGAGAAAAACTTACAAAAAAAAACATACATTTATGTCACCATTGATCGGCATTAATATATAATAAATAATAATACTTAATATAATATAAATAGTTCTTAATTAATCTTTGACGTCTTTCTGTTATTCAGATTTTTTTTTGTTAAATTTTTGGGTGTAAACTTTACTAATTTTAAATGGTTAACTAATTTAATTTGATTAATTATTACTCAATTCTAATTTGTTAAATTTCATTAATAATATTGCTTGTAATCTGTTGCCACAGTTTTATTGATTAGATAAAGTGTATTCATTTTTACCGTGTTAAAGTATAATTCACACATACAATCATAAAATTTCAAGTAGTGACTAATTCAGAATTTGTCCATACTTGAAATACTAGAATGTAATCGAATTTAGCGACACTGAAGACGATTAGTTGGACAATTATTTACTAATAGAAGTAGGCCTATTACTATTTCACTGTAAAATAAATCAGTTCAGTTCAGTTTCTGCCTTCGATTTTCAAGGTTGTAGCCTATAGCCTACAAGTGATTTCAACTTCAAAACTTATAAATCGAGTTAACTCTTGTATTGTAAAAAGTTGAAATTGCTCAATTTTGATGAGTAAAAGTAATGTAAAAACATAAGTTGTGGCCAATGACTAATCTTACAATTTATGAGGAATAATGCTCAAACTGCTTGCCATAAGCAAGCGGCCTCTAAATGCCCCACATAGGGGTATGTCACAAAAGCACGCAAATAGGCGGCGGATGATACTGGGTTTAACGGAGTGCATTGGGTTCTCCAAAGTCTGATGCTTTCCGAGAGTGCTTGTTTTGCGCGAGATGCGAAGAGTAATGCCACATTCTGCCTTTATTATTCGTGCGAGCTCCAGTTTGTACCTTTTTCCCAAATCAGTGGTGAAATCCACGGAATGTTCCATTAACAGGAACAGCTGAGGATCATGCCGCACCGAATATGGGAGAGATGTGAAGAATTACAAGGAGAAATGTCAGCGATTGCGATGCTCACAAATTAACAATCAGGTAACGCACGCGCCTGCGTCTTCGTGTTGATGGCGTGGATTTCCGTGGGTTTTCACGGTCTTGAATGCATCGCACATAGGTATCAGCGTGTTTTTATATCTTGTCCCCCTAAAGCCTTGAGCCCCTCCTTGTTTTGTTGCTGTAATGCTGTAATGTTTACATCGGATTGGAAGTGCACGGATGGATTGGACGCGGCTTTGCTTGTCTCGCGCTTGATGTGCGTGATTGTGTGCACGCGCAGCGCAGGTTTCACTAGAATCGGAATTATTTTCGCTGTTTTCTCGTGAGTTAAAGATTAGGAAGGAAGGTTACATTGCGGCGTTTTCTCTGCAGTGAAGCCGCACAAGAGAAAATGCTGCAAAAATGATTCTGACCCATGCGTGATTAGACGAATTAAAACTCAAGTAGGCTACCGTTAATTTATAAGAACAAAATGGTGCACTTTGCCTTCCTAGTTCTTCTGTAGTCTCATTAATGCATTGAATTGTGCATTTTTTAGGTCAAGTTAAGTCCATATTTTTGATGTCAGTTTATGCACTTTAAAGTGCATTGGATAAACAAGATGTTACTCTGACCGCTTTGAGACGCTTGCATGTGATTCTGTCCGCCGGCTCGCCATTTGGCGCAAGGCTTATGTAACAGACTGGGCTGTGTCACACTGTCTCTGATGGAGGGACGGATGAGAACTGCTAGAGAGAAGAGAAACACAGTTAGACTCCCCAACATCATGCTTTTCATTTAGCACACACACTGAGAATAACACTAAATATTGTGTAAATTATTATTATTATTATACCATAATTTAAAACAATGCTTAACATGTTTTGCGATGGTAATTTAAATCTTCATCATAAATTAACTTGTGTAATAAAATAAAAAAAAGCGACTTAAACCTGAAAACTGCTGAATGTGAACAATTTCTATTCTACTCTGATTTTCTATAGGCTACACTGTAAAAAAATGGTAAACTGGCAGCTGTGGTTGCCAGCATCATATCGTAAAAATACGGTGTGTTACTGTTTTGAAATTAACGGCTAACAATAATTAACCGTATTATCAGCTATAGTACAAAACTTTAATTGAACAGCTATATGCTTTAACACAAAAAACAGTAACACACCATATATTTACGGTATGGAGCTGGCAACCAAAGCTAAAAGTAGTTTAATGTTTTTTTTTTTTTTACAAGACAATTTTTTTGCGATAATAATAAAGTCAGTATTTATTTTTAAAAATAATACTGCATTTTTAAAAGAAATGTTTAACATTGTTTTTTTTGCCATAAATTAATACTTTATTATTTTTGCTGCATAAAGTAATTTATTAATATAAATGATGATGAAAATACAGGCCTAATATTGCATTTATTATGTTGCAGTGGTTTAGTGAAATATTCTATACATTTATATGAATCCCATTTTTTTCCCTTGATTTTGTTATGAAGCATTATCCTATATAGACGGTCAGTTTAAATTCAAGAACACATTTTAGAAAACCATGAGATGGTTCAACAAGTGGAGAAAATGACTTCCACTTGCAATAATAGTTTGTTTGGTGATGTTTATTTGATATTATTTTACATTTGTTTCCTTGACATGCTATTTGAACTGCTTTAAGATTATATGTAGTGCAATTAGATGCTGTCTCGTTGAATTGCAATATACAACAAAACTGTGCATTGCATCACTGTTGTTTGATCACTGCAACAAATCCCTTGTGACAAACTACATCCCCTTTATCTGGGACTACCCATGCAACCTCAAAATTAATGTCAGTGGCATTACCGATAACATCCACTGCCATGCTTATGGTTAATGTTTTGGCTTCTGCACAATACAAATCAACTGACTCCATCTGTCGGATTGCAAAAAAAAGAGGTGCTTATAGTTTGCTTCTTCGTTTGTCAGCGATTTAGACTTATAAAATAATTTTAAAGTGAACCATTATGAAAAAAAACACTTTATTTTCACTTTTGTTAAGTTAATAAATTACACCAGCAATATAGGTTATACTATAATATTAATCTATCATTCTAAATATTAAAATACAGTATTGAAGTTAGCTTGTGCTCTTGAAAAACACAATGTAAAACAATGGACTGCAGCTAAACTGGACCAAAAACTATGTCTACAGATAGTGTGAATACAACTGCGTCCCTTTTTAATTCAATTAACCTTTTTAGGACCACTTAAAGGGGGTTGAGTTTGTTTTTAGTAAAGAGGAAGTGTGAAAACACCCTTAAGGTTGGTATCAGGCTGGAGCAAAGCATCTAAACAGTGACTGGCTGACTGTCTGTTGCGTGGTGGTTTTTAGAGGAAGAAGGCGTGACTATATGCAAGCACAGTAGCAGCACACAACCACCACAACAATACTGAACAGCACCCATGTCACAGATTATACCCTTTTTGAATGCGACGGATGTAATAATAAAGGAAACAACAACTGCACGCTATTACAAGTTTGTTGGATATAGTTAACGGATGTTAGGCTGCGGAAGAATATGCATTTTCTCTTTCTATGCTGAAGCTCAACGTCTGTTCAACAACAAGATCAAGCTCGTTGACGTGAACTAGGAAACGGGACGATACCTCATTTTAACCATGACTGTTTGCTAGTTTACCTGGGCGATTTGTTCTGGATTAGTCTGCAAATTCACCAAACAAGACAAACTGCATCGTTTTAGTCGCCAACAAGCAGCGCGTGGACGAGTCGGAAACTCGCGCGCCATTGAAAACAAGTAAGCTCGGTTGGTGTGATCATACTTTGATTATTGGACACAGAGTTGTCACCCATAAGCTAAAATAAAACCGAAAACACTCTTGATATTCAAACATTGCAGACTGTCTAAATGTGGCGTTCAAGCCAAACCATGTTTCTTTTGTCAGGGGTGCATCCCTGCATTTCCTGTTTAGGGCTTCATCTGCTCGGGCTATATGCTAGCGATAGCATTTAGAGCTTTGGGGGTGCATGAGATTGATTTAATGAATTTTATGTAATGCACAAACTTCATGTAATCTTAAGAACATGTTTTAAAAGCACGAGGGCAACTGCGGATGTTTGCACGAGCTCCGCGCGCGCGTGTATAACTTCGGCCTTACGACTCTTTGTGCTATTGTTCATCTACTGCTGGGCCCAGGTGACAATTTTATTTGTTTTATTTATAGGAAATGTGTACTGTGCTTATGTGAAACACGTACCGTGTTTTAATAATATCCAATAGGTCCATTCAAATGATTATTTTTGTTAAAGAGAGGCACGCGAGGTTTGGTGGCGCTCCTTTGTTATTGCTTTGTCTGTGTGGGAGCACATGGCCATCCACGCTTTTGTTGTTGAAGTTACAGCTCCCCCTCTTTGTGGCAAATCAGCCCCGTCTTTCCATTAAACATTGTTTGTAAAGATTTGCTGTTATTTGTTTTCTTATTTTACACATGGCATTGAACGTTTAAATGTCACTCTGATGAGAAGTTTTGCTTGTGTGAATCATGCACACTTCACTGATTTTGTTTAGAGGAAAGTAATATAAATGATTTGAAATGTATATAAATAATATTTTAATTATTTATTCTGATGCGTTTCAGTGAGGTGTGATGTCTACTTGCCTGAAAAGGCTAGTTTTATATCATCTCTGCTCACACAGTCTTGGTTTATTTCAAAGATTACACATAATGAAATAATGTCACAATCTATAAAACAGTACAATACAGCTTTTTTAAAGGCAAATCTAAGCATATTTTAATTCAATTAGTATTTCACTGTTCTTGGTTTCTAATGGGAAACGACCTATTCATTTATTAAAACTATCCATGCTGTTTTGCTTTGAGAACACTATTATATTATATATAAGGAACACTATATATTGTATTATATATAAGGCTATATTCTGGTCTTAACATTTTCACCAAGTCCAGGGTAATTTTTTTGTAATGAATTAACCCCAAATTAGTTGTATGCTTGTATTTTTTTTAAACAGAAAGGAGACATTTTGAAGAATGTAAATGCTTCTGTTTTCCATACAACATATGTTTATCGACGACATACTATAGACAGAAAATATTCGTTGTCAAATGTAATTCGGTTGCTCGTGATTCAGACTAGAACAAATGGATCTGTAAACAAAATATACATGCAACATCATGCAAATGGGACTTAAACTAGGTTCCCTGCATGCTAAACACTAAGTGTATCACAAGACTAATTTGCCTTGTGTTTTGAAAGACATGTTATTACAGCACCTCTCTTTTCAGTCTGTCAGTAACGCTAGGGTGAGCTTCAGCTTCCCAAAAGCATTGTTAGCCAACTATGGTCACAAGTTCCGCCGTTATCAGCATATTTCAACAAGTCTGTGTTTCCCGAAACTATAGTTCCAAGTAACGAACATTCGCAAATAGCATTGCAAAGTTGTGTGATTAGAACAGCAGCTTTTAGAAGCGTCGTTTCTTGTTTGCATGACTCAATCCTTACCTTGAACAAAATAAGCAAGCTGACATTCAGGGACAATTTATATCGTTCATTTTGAATGTATGCAAATTTCATTTACATCTTTTAGTTTGTCAACAGATTTAAAGCACCGTTTTTGAACAGCGCGCATGTGTTTATGTGCTGTAGTACAAGAAGGAGCCTATGATTGAATCTGGAAATTAGGCAAAATAACCAAGAAAAAAATTGAATTCGTAATTATAGTGCAATGGGTTCACGAAAAAACAAATACTAGCCTGAGGAAAAAAAAAAAACCTCTCAAGCTTACTGAAGGAAACAGTAAAAAAATAAGAACAAAGAAACTATTTACAAGCTTTACAAGCAGGACAAAACTACAAGGCAGGCACTAAATAAGGAATGCTACATAAATCGTATAATTGAATTCAATACAGTGCGTAGTTTTTACTGTAAGTTAAATACATCCAACATGTATTCTTATTAAAGTTACAAAAGTGACTCAGTCAAGAGGAGTGAGTGATATTCTCTTTGTCTTTTGTTGTTTTATTAATATTAATGACAGCAGGTTTATTAGGCTGCTGTCATTTTAAGACGCACCTCTGTTCACTTCTGTGTTTATGAAGCCCCTCCTTTCGAAAAGCACAATATGTGCTCTCTGATCAGTTGGCTGGAACAGTGTGTTGTGATTGGTTAACCCCTTCGAGCATATTTTAGAAATGTCACACCACCATTACTATAACCGTGAGTTTCAAAATGCTACTAAAGCAACTCAATCATGCCCCTTATTTGCTTATACTTTGGGTGGGAGTTATTTAAATGAGGGATATCGAGGTTGGAGTGCTTCATCATAACTTTCCTGACCATAATAGGTCCTCTTTAATTAACTTCACTTATAATGCACGCTTTATTCAATTCACAAAACCAATATTTCTTGTGTTTCAAACAGAGTTCCGACAATCTGAAGCTGTTAGACACAAGTGCCTCTTGCACTACTGGTTCCCCACCCCAGGCAGGTGTGACTCGTTCGTACAACGTCACAAATGCGACCATGGGAAGTAGCAGTGAGTAGGCGGCCATCAACAGCCCCCTTAAACCAGAGGAGGGTCGTCGGGGAGCCTTGCATCACCCCTCTGCACCTCAGGAGAAGGTGGGTCAGCCAGTGGCACAGAGTTGGATGAAATTAGCATTTTATATATTAAAAAACAAACATACATCGGCACAGTGACTACTACTTACGTTATGTGGGCGTTCATGTCCTAGTCCTCCAGTACGACGTCAGTGGGGGCAGCGAGATAGACCTGCTGTGCACACTTCCCTACATCAGGATGAGAACTTCCTCCACCCTGTCTTCTCCCAGCATCAGCAGATTCCTTTAGATGAGTCCAGGCAATATAGCCACACCAGTGCACCTCCACGCATGCTGCATACTGCCACACAGCCCCCCCAGCAGAACTCCATCATGGTGGATCTTCACGAACAGGTATGGTTGGGTCCCACACTCACATTTTTTGGAAGCCGCTATCCAGGTGTTCTCCATTAGAATAAAAACCCCTCTTGTTTTTCACAATGTCCTCATGATACTGTATAGACAACTAAACAAAATTACATGTACTTTATTAGAGGTTCTGTTAAAATGTTAATTGATTCAATATATATATATATATATATATATAGAAATGACTCAAATATAAAGACTTGTTTCTTTACTGGTGGAATCAGTGTTTTTGAACAAATCCTTGAATGAATGTTTTTAAATGAAAAAAAAAACATTTAAAGGGATAGTTCACTTTGAAATTAATTTTTTTGATATGTTTTAGCTTACCTCAAGGACATCCAAGATGTGGGTGTCTTTGTTGCCACAGTATTTTCAATTTTGATATTTTTAGGTCAACCCGTTCTTGTCTGTCAGTCATATAATGCAGGTATATGGGGTCCACCTAAAAGAGCATGCACAGAAGTCCAGATTAAACATGATTTTATCACTCGTAAATGTAAGTACACATTGATGGCCTAAGACACGAAATGAGCGGTTTGTGTGAGAAAACAAACAGTATTTATATCGTTTTTACCTCGTGTAACCACAGCCACGTCCAAGTGATTGCGGGCACTTTGTGTCTAAAAACAATATAAATACTGTTCGTTTTTCGTGTCTTAGGCCTTCAATGTGTACTTCAATTTACGAGTCATTAAATCATGTTTAATTTGGACTTCTCTGTGCATTCTCCTTGAGATGGACCCCATATCCCTCCATTATATGACTGATAGACACAAACGGTTTGACCTAAAAATATCAAAATTGAAAATACTGTCTAAACAAACACCTACATCTTGGATGCCCTTGAGGTAAGCTAAAACATCAAAAAAATAATTTTAAAGTGAACTATCCCTTTAACTAACATGAACTAAAATGATCAATACATTTGTTACAATATTAATTCCTTTTTGTTTAACGTTAGTTAATAAAAATACAGCTGTTCATTGTTTGTTTATGTTAGTTCACAGTGCATTAACTAATGTTAACACATACAACCTTTGATTTTAATGTATTACTAAGCTGAAATTAATATTGACTCAAATTGCTGAAAAAAAATGTTGTAGAAGTGTTCTTCCTTCTTAGTTCATGTTAACTAATGTAGTTAGCCAATGTTAACTAATGTTAACTTATGTACTAAAAATACATTTTCCCTTGTGTAAAATGTCATGCATATTTGTGTAAATGTTTACATTTTTTAACATTTTGCTACCATGTGAGAGAACATCAGTACCTCAATCATATGACAGACTTCAACTGATGGGACATTCCCCTTTGCGTGTGTCGCAGTTATCTGCCTTTGAAGGATCTAAATTCCTTGCATTTTAGGCCCTGTCCAAAATGACACCCTAAACACTCGCGGTCTTGCTACATGTCCGCACATTTGTGACGTAACGTCGCTAATTGTCAGGCTGAAGTCTGTTGCGGAGCTCACTGAACATCAAACAATAAATGAGAGAGAGTTACAGAAGTTATTCTGGACACAACAAAATTGTTGTGAGGGGATGCATGACAAATAAAATCAATATGTGTTCTAAAACTGTTTTGATATCCTAAAGCTAAAAAAATCTGTACCCATCATACACTGCATGATTTTTGCTGACCAAATTTCTTGTGTAGTGAATTGCAGCCTTTAGTTATTTCTTTTTTTTTTTTGATACAAGTCTAAATTTGCCGTAAATGAATTGAAGAACAAAGAGATGAGCTCACCATGCCATTGACATGAAGATATTGGGAAGAAGCAGCCACCAGTACCAATCTCCTGCATTTGAGAAAACCGCCATCAGAAGACCGACCAAGATGCCGTTATATCCATACAGGCCGGCTGCGATAGCTCCTCTAAAGGGAAATATCAAATATTAATTATAATTCTGAAACCACACTCAAATGTTTAGAGCATCAAAATGTAAATGCACTATAAGTAATCGCCTAAATACCTGTTCTGACAGAGGATGAGTGCAGAAATTGTAGCAAACAGAGTGCCAACAAAACCATTGAGTGCCCACCATCTGTTTTGGAGGATCAGTCCAGCAAAGATGATCAGACCACTGAGAGGGTTGTTCACAAACATCACCTGAGCTGCTCCACGCAGCACCCAGTCCACAATCTGGAGCAAGATAAATTGCCCTGTACAGCGTGAACATGTGAGAATACAAGTGGGTATAAAGAAAATGGCCAAAGGTATGTATTTAAAACTGTATTTACATTGTCCTAATCCTTACATTGTCCTGAAGAAATAAAATAATGACTTTTCTAGTATAATATCCACATCTGTGTAAAATGCATATTTGTAGTTAGGTGTTGAAGGTCAAATAGGAAATGCATGTTTGTTTGTCTTGCTTAGTAAGTGTGCATTGTTTTCAGTTGGGTGTGGATCACTCATTATACAACTCTCTAAAGACAATGTGTCCGTATGCGGAATTTAAAAAGTAGTTGGTACATTAACTAGATGAGCACATCTTGCAGATTTCCACAGATTTAAAAGTACCAGAACAGATTAAAAATGACACAAAGTTTTACAATATGACAGTTGCTTAGTCATCTTTGAGGTGAATGAAACAAAATAATGTTATGTTGAGTTAGAACAAGGCTTTTAAACTAGTTCATCGTTAACACGATCATTGATGATTTTCTAAATTACATTTGTATTCACTAGCTGAAATAATGTTGGCTCCTTATTGAGATCTAAACTACTGTAGCTTACTCTCGTACCTTTCATCCATTCACCAAACGCAGCCATGTCTCCAGTAATGTATGAGAGCCATTGGGTGAGCTTTGCTTTAAACTTCTGGTGTGAAATTGGCCTCTCGGGTCCCTCTGTAGTTTCATGGACTGCATTTGCCATGAGTGGTTGCAGCTCCTGTAAATATCAATAGATTTCATTGATATAAAATGGATTGCTGATGATAAAGAAAAGCTTAGGATTCATATTCTTTGCAGGGGATTGTTTACATTCTGGCTCGAGCATGACTGGATTTTCCCTTTACAAAAGACAAAAACAGGAAACATTCACCTTTGTCTTTTGAGCACTGGAACAATGTGAAGTAGAAGTTCTGCAGAGATGTAGGCCAGGCTTCAAATAAAGAATTATATTTTATTATTTCATTATTCATTATTTTATAAATACCATAATTTAGAGAGAGAGAGAGAGCAGTTCTACCTTAGTTAGTTGTGTTCCAGGCATATATGAAGCCAGTTGAAGCCAATGAAGTCAACGCTGGGATGGTCCAAAAAGCCACTACTCTGATGGTTTTATAGTGCTGGGCTGCATGCGCTGCTCCACCTCTATTCATGCAGCGCTGATGCAAATGAGTGATAAAGCTTCCTCGCATTCCTTACATAAAACTGCCAACTTTTGAGTTTAAAGGAGGGGGTGGATGCTTGCACATGCAAGGTCTCTCGCTCGCTTTCCCTCTCTGTCGTCCATCTCGCAGGTAATGGTGTTTTGGTTTATATGAGGAATGGCCAACGTCAGCCCTGGAAGGCCACTGTCCTCAAAGAGTTTAGCTCCAACCCTGAAAAAAAAATCCTGCCTGTAACTTTCTATCAAACATAGCTTGTTCAGGTATGTTTGATTAGAATTATGAAGATGTAATGTCAGTCTTACACCCCTTCAAGTCAAAAGTGTTACCTTTTTTTATTATTATGCAGACAAACACAAATTCATTTCATTAATATATAATAAGAAGATCACACAGAACAAATATGGATTAACACATACTTGAGGTAAATCATAGCTTGGTAATCTGCTTAGTTGTAATAAAACAAAAGGTCGTTGTTCGGGCCATTTATTAGCTGTTCAAGTGCATTTGTGAGACATAACTGTCAAACAGGAGACCAGCAGCTCAGCTCTCTTCATGTTGGAGTTATATTATTACTACCATTCAAAAGTTTGTGGTTGGTAAGTTTTGTTATTGTTTTTAAAAGAAATAACTTATTCTCACCAAGGCTGCATATATTTGATTAAAAAAATACAGCAAAAACAACAAAAATTGTGTATACATTGTTGCTTCAACATACATCGTTATTTTCGATTTGATCAAGAACGTAAACTAATGCCAATGTTTGTGTTTAACATTAGTAGTTTACTGTTGTTGCCAGTCAGATGCTATTGTGTAAAACAAACATGTATAAAGTTAAAAAAATGTAGCAAATTATCATTCAGAAACGTCTAACAAGAACCGTGTGTGGTGAGTTTCTGCTTGACTCTCTTCATCGCGGCTTTCTCGATCCGATTCTGCCTCAAACTGATTCTGCAGTTCAACACTATTATTTACCTTATTTACATCTGGACCAGAGCTCATGACATGTACGTTTCGCACGTAAAGGTAATGGCCGTTAACCTTCCAGACAATGTGAGCGACAGTTTAGCTATTCACAACACACCGGCCCAAACTAACCAGTCTGAGCCCACTGCCTGTTTCTGAGGGATCATAGAATCAGGAAGTAAACCGCTCGCTCAAGGACAGAGGAGAGCGCGGGTGACAATAAAGTTGAAGTTTATGAAAAATAAGACTTTTTAAAAACGAAAAACCACAAATACATGTTATATTGCACCCCATAAACACAATCATGCAAAGAAAAAAAGCAGCCAACCCCCCTTTGATAATAATATAAATTCTGTTATAGCAGATTTCACAAAAAAAAAACAAGAGGCGCTCTAGCGACTGGTGTGAAAGACCAAGAAGGTTTTTAGCCTCCTTGTTAGAGCACCCGCCCCCCACTGAAAACGTGACACGTGTGTATCAAACACGATTTGTTAAATATCGTTCGCTTTGCTCTCAGATGTCATTGACCCACACAACCGCTAAAAAACTTTAATTAGATTCAGAGCCCAATTTAAATTCACAGAGCCTGCACAATTTCTTTCACTGAGCAGTAGACTTTACCACAGAGTGGCCTCTCTTGTCTTAAGGCCCAGGAGGACAACTAACCATCAATCCATGAGGACTCTGACTACATATATAAACAAAATTTTGTTCTGGTAAATAATTTTGGTTTTGGAAAGGAAAAAAATAATAGATGATACTTTTAACAAAGAAATGACTGTATTGAACATACAGTATCTTGGACAAAAAAACATATTTGTCAGTGGTTGTGTGTGGTTTTTCTCCATTAAATAAAGCCAGACCAAGATGATCTATATATCCACATCAGCAGAAGGTCATGTGAGGGCCCAAAGGAGCCTTTATGTTCACAGTTTCCCATTAGTTCTATATCATTTGTCACACATGTTTTCTTCTGTCAAGTAAGGAAAAAAAAGTGAAGGAGACGCCATTATTTTGTCTATTGAAGGCATTTATGTTGTTTTGTCTCATAAAGAAGGGAGGGAAACTGCATGCTGCTTTCCAGTGGAGTCTGTCATAATCACACATGTGACAATGTTCTTGAGATAAATGGTTTGTCATTTAAGCGCAGAGAGTTTTAATTAAAAGGGAAAAATGATTCATTGCCACCACAAATCTTGTCTCAAAGCTGGAGTTCAGCTCAGTCATGAGCTTCGATTTGAGAGCAAAATAAATTAATAGTGAAGCGTGTAATTTTTGCTACCAGACAGAATTGCAATCAGTTTTATTTTTTATTTTGTTTTATTTTTTTATTTATTTTTTGTTAAACTAGCCTGACATGCTTTAGCAGTAGCACGAGTTTAGCTGAACTAAACAAATACAGATAATTCTGCCACTACTGGTGCAGAAATTACTCACTTTGCTATTAAAGTGTGACATTACAGATCACAGGATGCTAAGATATAAATGCAATAGATTTAATGTCCACTAAAAGTTGGTCTTTGTCATGGGTATACATTGTCAACATCACCGAAAAGGGAAGACTTTAACATACAACACTCTCACAGTCTGATGACATCATTGCAAGTCTCTAGAGTTCAGATATACACAAATTTTGCTGAAGTCAGATGTTTCATTCACTGAAGGCCCATATGCAAAACTAATCAGAATTTGACTTGTAAGCGACCTCTGACTTCACGCATGATTCAGCTCATAGTCAATCTATTTTGACAGGGGTGAAATACATGTCTGCCTTTGAGATCAAAATCAAACTGTGGATAACAAAGTTGAAATTTTGTGGTAAACAGAATGTTTTGGCATGAATCATTTTTGGCTAGATGTCTTGTTAATAAAATTACTGATAAAAATGTCAGAAATTCTACAACAAAGACGAGAATGTAGTAAACCTAAATATGAAACTGTAAAGTGAAAATAATACTGTGAGAATAGATGTGAACAATGCACCAAAAATTTGTATATTTCTGAAAGCAGTCTCTTATGCTCACCAAGGCTGCATTTATTTTTATATAACTATACAGCTGTGAAATATTACTGTTTTCCATTTGAATATATTTTAAAATGTAATGTTATCCTCTGGTGGCATCGTTTCTTCAGTCCTCAGTGTCACATGACCCTTCAGAAATCATTCTATTATGCTGATTTGAAGCTCAAGAAACATTGTCATTATCAATGATAAATATTTTTGTGGAAACCATTTTTTAGGATACTTTGATGAATAGAAAGAACACC
>JAOTRC010000005.1:22045150-22063521 GCA_027497675.1 Cyprinella lutrensis
ATGGGTGCCCATTTTTGACCCAAATACAAGATTAAGGAGTTTTTTCACCCACTTAACATTGTAGAATTGAGTAAAAATAAAATTGTGTGTGTTCAGGAGGCAAACTTAGGAAAAGTAGCCAAGTCTTGTACCGCTCAGATCAAGGAAAGTATTTTTTAAAAATAAATCAAAACTATTTTGCCCGCATTTGTCCAGAATACGCTTTTAGGGTTCATATTTTATTCAAACCAGGATTCCTTGAGCAATTTTTTTACAAAGAATTTGAACTCTTAAAGCTCACTTTTGATCAATTTAATGCATCCTTGCTGAATAAAAGTATGATTTTTTTCCCTACTGGCCCCAAACCTTTGAGTGGTAGAAAAAATGTATATTTTTAATCAATATCAACTCAAATTTAGTAAATGTTGATTTAAGCAGGCACAGTTATCAGCGGATGCATAGATCAGGTAACGGTGTGCAGAAACGTCACTGGCTTTCTAGAAATTAATCCGTAACATGTCTTGCAGACCAATCGCACCTGTCCAATCTGTCGAGCCGACGCGTCTGAGGTTCACCGCGATGTGGAATGAGTTCAGGTTTTTGTCCTTCACTGGAAAGCAGCACAAATCCTTGAGTGTGTTCTGTGAGTGGGGACACCTGATCTCCAGCCAAACGCAAATCCAACCCCCCCACCCCGCTCCCAACCCCACCTCTACAATAAGCAATCTTGGAATTTGTAAGGAACCTGTTTGACCTCTGCTGTGCGTCATTGTGTGAGTTTCATGAAAGCTACTGCCGCCTATAGCAACTTCGGAGTTCTGGAATTGTGACCCTTTTTTTGTTTTTTCGTTGTTCATCTTTCTTTTTCATTTCCCTGCCCTTGTTTTTTCGCAGATTCCAAAGATAACCTGTAATACGTGTTGTGTTGGCATATTTGTTTACACAATTGAATATTCTCTAGTTGTTTGATCACAGATGATTCAAATCGTGCTTTAGTATCGTTAGGGACTGCGGGAGCGGGCTAAGACGGCGGCGGCGGTCTTTGGTTTTACTGTGCAATCAGACGAGTCGGTAAGACGCGGCCGCTCCGCCGGTGAACGACCATCATAGATGCATGTCTCTACAACGGATGATGGGCTGGGGGACTTGTTAATAATCTATGTTTTGCAATAATGTATTGATCATTTGAATATCTTAATCCCGATCCTCTTTTATCTGCGAATGCTGTTGTGAAGGTGTGACTTTCAGTGGTTCAAAGTTCCAAGGCCTGAGGTTAAAGAGGGGAAACGTAGACGAAAAGAAATGGACAAGGGGCGTGAGTCCATCGGGAAAACTCCCGCTGGGATTTCGCCACAGTCGTAGAGACATTGAGGAAGCTGTGGGGTTTTGGCTTTTTTGCTGTTTGCTGGCAAGGCCAATCTGACCGGCCCATGGGGACACGGGGACGAGGACAGCACACTGCCTCTGCCAGCTCTCCCACCTGGCTGCACTGCACAACCCACATCCATTCTGGACATCCCGCCGCCTCACACTCAGCTGTGCAAGTCTTTCTCGGCTAGATCCAGGAGAACATCTCACGGGCCACGCGCGGACTGTTCTTTTAGACTAGCAATATTTGAGTCGACCGCATTTCAACCACGAGAGGAACGTCGGATGAAGTCCATGGGGAGGTCGCATTTGCCTTTCCAGAATGACTTTTTGGGAAAGGGTGGAAGACTTTGAGGAAAGCAATACGTGCAATGAGCACGAGAGGTGAACGCAACGTTTCGACCTGATTTTGGAGGACTAGGCCTTTTGTTTTTCCTCATTCGTGAGCCAAATAATCAATATACTCTACAAGATTTTAGCTCTGCCTTCTCAAGACCTTGACAAGCACAAACCTGTTACTAATCTTCAGTTCCTCTTTTAATAGTATACGTTGTTTTTTTTTTAAGTGGTGTTATTTATTTCTTCTCTCGAGTGCGTTTTTGAAGGATTCAGTCGGAATACTAAAGCGCGTTTTAGTTTGCCTCCCGTTGTCAGGTCTCAGGCCATGTTCACAGTGTCAAGTGATGTGAAAGAAGAAAAAAAAAACATTGTATGCATAGCCTTGGTGTGAAAGGTTGCAAATTATCGTCTTGTTTTTAAGACAAAAGAATGTTGAAACCCTTTGAATTTCTAGCTACGCCCTCTCCTGTGTGCCAGTTGACTGTTGTCGTTCCACGAAGATCCCGGGCAGGATTCGAAACGGTAGAGACACGGAGCGTTAGGGTCGTTTAAAGGAAAAAAAAAAAAAAGATGCACTGTAAAACGCTCAACTCGTGGTTCACTCGATTCCAAAAACAAACCTGAATGTTGTTCGGGTGAAAACTATGAACTATTTGGGTATTCTTTGTTTTCCCTAAGTACTTTAATTGTAGGACTTTTAAATATATATATATATTTATATTTTAAATATATATATGTATTCCTGAGTCGTTTGTCCACTGAATAGTCATTGTAACTCAATAGACACACTGGCTTTCTCGGGTAAAGGGACTCTCTCATGAGAATGTGAGTATCTTGCGTTTGCGTGCCAGGTTTTTAGAAAAAAAAAAAAAAGCCATCGTCATGAATTTAATCCACACTTTTGATAATTAATCTATGTATACATATCTGTTCACTGGCATATATTTTGAGTATAACAAAAAAAAATCACTCAGGGCCTCTCTGTAATTGAAAAATATAGGAAAACAGTCCATTTCAAATTGGATTGATGCCATGGAGATATATTTGGGTATTCTGGGTTGTTTTCCTCAGGCCATGCATATTTTAAATGTAATCAACTGAACTAATATTCCTTTTTTTAACTAGTGGTGAATATTATTCCATTATAAGACTGGCATGCGAAGAAAAAAAAAAAAGATGAAGTGACATGTTGTATCGAGTGAGAACAGGCTTTTCGTCACTGCAGCCGATCATTAGCGTATGTTACTCGAACCTGTTTTCCAGCCGTCGCGTTTTTTTTTCCGTGTTCTTGTACTTGAACCACACATAAAGGTTGTAATCCCGTTGAAAAAGGTGCCACGGTGCACACTGTTCTACCTAGACCACTTCCAAGACTATTCTTACAGTGTTTGCATGATTTAAGGATTAAAAAAAAAAGAAGAAAACAAAAGACTAATAAAAAATGAAATCTGTATTTTCAGTGAAAGATATCAGGGGTGGGCAAGTATTTAATTGTGCACAATATGCATGCATGTCTTACCAGGTCCCAACTGGTTTTTAGGTAGATCTAGTTGGCTTTGGGTTCTGGGTGTAGGGGACTTTCTGCTCAGCTGATAACTGCCATGCACTGTACTGCACACATTTGTAATAGAACCGAATGACTACAAGATTTTATTGTGCTTGTACTTGCAAAAGAAGAAGAAAAAATAATAGTAATAATATAGGATGTTTAAAATAACAAAGCTCGATGCCAGCGGGAAGACTTTTTGAGAGGATGGGAAATGTGATTGGCTCCTCCTCACCACATTTGTGCTTCTATTGTTGCCTCAGTTACTGACACACTTGCCTGGAATCTAGATAATGGAAAGCCATATAGTAAAAAGGTGCTAGATATTCTATATTTAGGTGTAATGCTACATTCACAATTATGAGAATGCAATAGTTTGTTATGGGTCTCTATTCATACAGCATGCAGTGCTATTAGTACCCTCACGGAGGTCAGCATCAGTTAATAACATTATCAACAA
Organism: Cyprinella lutrensis; assembly: GCA_027497675.1. Taxonomy (NCBI): domain Eukaryota; kingdom Metazoa; phylum Chordata; class Actinopteri; order Cypriniformes; family Leuciscidae; genus Cyprinella; species Cyprinella lutrensis. The sequence continues at coordinate 22,048,843 of JAOTRC010000005.1, forward strand.
GGGTTTCAATTAAGAAAAAAGAAAAAGAAAAACTATTTAGCTTTACTTGTTTGTGCTGGTAGACAGTGACCTTTTTAAAGAATAATATTATTTCACCGCCCGAGTGATCCGATTCAATACATCTGCCTTAAATGGAAGTAGTGGGAGGTTTTGCGTGGGTTAAAACAACACGGCGCTGTCACTCATTCACCAAAACGGTCCGAAATATATGTACCTGTTGTACGGTTCTCTCTACCTTGAGCATCTGTAACTGTTAAGTTGTTGATATACACGCAAGCACTTTTGCTTGGGGGTAACCGGCTGTGGGCTATTTCTATTATATCCTTATTTAGATTTATAAAGGAATTTTTCACAATAACCAAGATTCCTTAAGAACCTCAGTGTTACCTGTACTGAATTACTAAAAAGAAGAAAAAAAAGGAAAAAAAAAAAACAACAACCTATGAGTTATGATGATAAATAGAATCTTGTAGTCTTTCTGTGATTCAACTAATAAATAATCTCACAGCTTGTGTGGTGGAAAATTGTGTTCCAATAAGCAGCTAAATACTTTAGGATTTGTGATTTGTTGATTGCTCCATAGACGCCACTGATTGTTTACCAATGATTTCTTGCTGTGGTGGGATAGTGGATTGTTTACTGTTCTATTCTCCTCCTGGCCTTTAGGGGTCAGTCATTGCCTGAACTCCAGACTTAACCCAGCCAACAACAGGGCCAGGGGCATGTGTTCTGTGTTAGGAAGATATTTTGCTTTGGTACTTGCACATTTACAGTTACCTCATTTTTGCCATGTTTGTATTTGGAAGAAAAAAAAAACAATAATAAAAAAGCTAATATATATATAATTATATATATATTATATATAGGAAATGGTTCTTAATGCTATAATTTTTTTCCATTCCATTGGAATCATTGTTTGTAGCAATTAACATAACTAGTTATAGTGTATTATAAATACATCTGTATACTGATTGAAATTTTTAAGATTTGTACTTTTTTTAAATGAAAGTTGCTAGTTCTGCTTTACCGAGTAGTGCAATCATATTTTTTTTAATTGTGGCTGATTGGAGAGGGTTGTTCACTAATAAATGTGTGATGTATACTCATACTACAATGACTAAAGTAATCAATGCTTTAAACGTTTTGCACGATGCATATGTGTTGCGGTTTAGTTACTTGTCTGAGGGTTTCTGTCTCTCAAAACAGTTAAAAGGTGAATCTCATAAAGAACGCCCGGGTCATGTTTACCCATGTAATCAAAAGGAACATTATTTGGTGCAATAAATATTTATTGCATACCTAGGGAAGCACAATATATTGGTGTTATATCAGTGATGGGTTAAAGGAGTAGTTCACTTTTAAATAACTTTTGACCAACATGTCATCCAAGATGTCCATGTCTTTCTTTCTTCAGTCGAAAAGAAATTAAGGTTTTGATTAAAACATTCCAGGATTTTCTCCATATAATGCACCTCAATGGGAACCAAAAGGTTCAAGGTCCAAAAGACACTTTCAGTGCAAACTGTTTAAAGGGCTTTAAACGATTCCAGATGATGAATAAGGGTCTTATCAAGTGAAACCCTCACTCATTTAATAAATAAATAAATAACAAAGTTTAAGTTTATAAGCTCAAATGCTCACCTTGCTCTGTTCTGTGATGCGCGTTCGTGACTCTCCTGTTCGAACTTGTTTATCAAAATGAACGATTTTTTTGTCATTTGGTTCATTCAACGAACTAAATGAACAAGTTGACTCGGGAAAAGATTCGTTCATTTTGATGAACGAGTTTGAACAGGAGAGTCACAAACGCGTATCACAGAACACAGCAAGGCCAGCAGTTGAGGTTATAAAACTTAAACTTTATTTATTTATTTTTTAAATGAGTAATCTTTTCGCTTGATAAGACCCTTATTCGTCGTCTGGAACCGTTTAAAGCCCTTTGAACAGTTTGCAGTTTGTACTGAAACTGTCTTTTGGACCTTTGGACTGTTTGGTTCCCATTGAAGTCCATTATATGGAGAAAAACCCTGGAATGTTTTCATCAAAAACCTTAATTTCTTTTTGACTGAAGAAAGAATGACATGGACATGTTGGATGACATGGGAGGGAGTAAATTATCAGCATTTTTTTAAATTTAACTACTCCTTTAATACCTACTGAATAATTTGTTTTAGGTGATGTGATTGTTTCCACCCATTTTTCCTTGAATCTAGCATCGTCTAGGGGATTTAACCCTTTAATATAAGAGAGCATCCCTTTGAATTTTGAATTCTGTGCACTTGTGAATAAATATGATAGTTCATTCTTGGAAAAAATTACCTTTATTAAAGTTACTCAGACACACTCACAAACTTTCTTGATTAATACTCAAGTAATGACTTGAATGTATTGGTTATGGATCAATGCATTCTATTATCTAACCAGGATCCCATAGATCTCTCCTTTATTATTATAATCACTATTTTGTTTTGTTCAAACAGAATGCATTTATATATAGCAGATTTAAAATTCAACATTATCAACATTTATACAATATTTTCATTATAATGTTGCCTAAATTCACTTCTAGCATAAAAAATAAAAAAGTATAGATTTATAATAACCACTTATTGGTCATAACATGAGAAAGAAAAAAAAAATGATTATTGTATTGGCTAAAATATCAGTTCAATCTGTGTTTTTTTTATGCATTGAGACATGGGCAATTTACATTCTCAATGTTGAGCACATCATTACTGCGATACAGTAATATAAATCTTCAGTCTGTACACAATTTGTTTGATTGGATGACGTATGTGGTATATGCATTCATGATTAATGGAGAGATTGTCTACAAAGAAAAAGTCACAACAGAAAAAAGGAAACCTTAATGGTGTCTGCCTTTTGATTTGGAGGTTAAATATAACCCATCTTTTGACCAACTTTGTGAGATTCACCCTAATAGTTCAGACTCACATTGAAACAAAGTAATCTTGAGTTACTACCTCTCCAATTACTTTAGAAAATTGTACAATGAATGGTTTAAGCCATTATTCAGCACCATGTTTTATTTCCACATACCTACAAAAATATTAAAATCGCCATGGCTTCAAGTTTGTGCAGCAGTCTGCGACGTTAAAGTTGAACCAGAACATTGTTAGTCAAACCACAACAACATTTTAAAATGTTTAATTTAGAATTGGAAAATGACATCTTTACATGACCAGACCCATCAGATGGACGACAGGTAACATAGGCATCTATGAATTACCACAGGCACACTATGGGCAGACTTGCACTATACTCTATATATACAAAGCCACATGGAAAGGTTGTGGCCTTTAGTTTTCTTATCTGAACCACAAGCAGCCCATCGGATCCTTTGCTGGCAACCTCTCTTTTGGTCATTAGATGAGATACAATTATATGGTCGACTTTGATTTGCATTAAAAAAAAAAAAAAAACAGAAAAGAAAAAGATAACTCTGTTGTGGCTTCCAGGCTTGTCCTTAAATATCTAAGTCATATATTTACAGGGCTGTTCACCTTGAACTCATTTTACAGAACAAAACTTCACTGCAGGGAAGGATGGGTTATTATTATTATTATTTTTTTAAATTCAGTAAAAGGTTTTTTTCAGTGATCCCTCGTCCAGGCCATCGAACAAACTGGAGGGGAGGCGGGACTCGACTCGTGAGCAGAGGGTTAGCAAAGCTAAATGTCAATCGTCTGTGAGGTCCTGCACAAAGAGGACTTCTGACCGGCTCAGACCGGCTTCCTTCAGGGTGGGGGGATTGGGCTGCTCTTCCGTCGGCAGGCAAGGCAGGACCCGGCGTGGGAAATTCGTTACTATTTGGAATTTCTCAGGGGTCTCTTTCAGTGAAAACAGGAAGTCGTGTATTACCTAAAAAGGGGGGAAAATACGTTTTAGCCACTGGTTTTAATCCATTTTTAAATATTAGGTGGTATCTCATAATACAAAACTTCAGAAAGTGTCTTTTCTTCAACCACAGATGTTGTAGATGATATCATATTGTTACGGTTCTCAACACTGTATAAGCGATGCAAAAGAGCAGCTGAAGGGCGTTTACCGTCAAAGACTGGCTGAAGAGGAATCTCCGTTCCACGCGAGTGTCGTTGGGCAATTTGAACACTATTTTGACACTGTCAGGGTCGTCCGAGGGCGGCTCAGGGGGAAGACACTCAGACTTGCGCTCCTTCTCTTCTTCCAGTGTCTGTCATTAGACAATCAGGAAGTCATTTAGTGAAATTTGTCAACTGACTAAACAGTCATCGTGAACAGATATTCATGACGTGCAGAGAAAAAGACGGCAGGTTTTTCCTCTTTAGGTTAAGTTTTTTTTTGGAATTACAACTATCCATATTTTTTTTTTCATTGATTCTCAATGAATGTCGATCTTGCAAAGCAAGTGTGAAGTGATAATCTTGATCTTCCTCTTTACTACTAGTTACAGCATCAATAAATATGTTATTAAAGAATAACAGCCATTAAAGAATGTCACGTAATGTTACATTTACCTCAGAAAAGCCATTCAATGTCCAAAAACGAGTTTGTCGGCTTGAAACATCAACTCTAAAGAGGAGCATTTCACTAAATATATGAGCTATTGCTTGTTTATTGTATTTTTACTTAACCTGTTCTTCAATATTTAATGTATGTTTGAATAATCCTTCAGAATTTTTATTAATAACCATTATTATAACGTTATTTTAAAAGCTTCCTTGTGTGAAAAGCAAGTAGCCTACAAATCAGTTACTTTTAATATTAGAACAGTGAACCTGATAAGCCCCAATGAATCTGTATCGAATTTAATTGAACTACAAATCAAATTGTGAAATTTGAGTCAGGACCCAGCCCTGCCATGGATAGCTTAGCTATTTTACCGTGAACAATTTAAGGGTGCTTTTTACGTCATTGTTTTGGGTCTGTTTACCCGTCGCATGGTAACAACAACCCAGAAGGCAGCAAAAAGCATAGCAGTGCTCACCTCACTTTAGATTTAGGTCTTGTTTTCAGCACATAATGGCACTTGCGTCTTTCTGGCTCTAATGTACAGGAAATGTGATGTATGTGATGTATATATCTTTTGCTTGGAGTGCGTCAGGAAATTAAGAACACCGTTTTATTGAATCATACATCAATAGCGGTTTACTTCCGTGATTTATAATGATTGCGACTGTTCTGTAGTTAACATGAACCGTACCCTAGAACATCTTTTTCATTCAGACATTGTATGGTTTTGAAGTGCTAGTGTAAAAGCACCCTAAAAAAGACTTAATTTCTTAATTTAAACAATTGACAATGAATGTATCTCTAAAATAATTTATTGCACTTTAAATAATAGCAAATCCCTTACTCTCAGTCTCCTCTCCTCAGCGAGGATGCTCTGTCGTGCCTTCTCCTCCTCTTGGCGTTTCTGCTCTTGTTCTTCTCTTTTCTTTCTGTCTTTTTCCTGGTCTGCACGGAGGGACTCCAGGTAAGCTTCATCCTGCTGCTGCCTCAGTACCTGCGTCTGATTCCTCTCCTCCCTGTAGTTACCAAACAGAAAACAATGTGTGGTAATATTATCGGTTACAATTCAATATGCATAGGTGCAAGACTTAACATTCTTTGCAACCTTACCTCTCCAGTTGCTCTGACATGAGATATGTCTGGTTTGCCTCCATGATGAAGTTCAGCTGGTTGATAAGATCCTCAGGCTGGATCAGCCCCTCCAGTCTTCCAACAACTGTCATTTTGCGGTCCTTCAGCATGATCATAGCCAGGAAGGGATAGGTGTTCTCACGCAGAGCCTGAGAGACTGAACACACAACATAAAAGAAACAAACTCAAACCACATCTTGTGAGATAATAGGGGTAGTTCTAGGAACTAGCCACCAGGGTGGCTCCCCGAGAACTAATGGTTCCCTTAGGTTGCAAGTAGGAACTCTGAAGTGCTGGTTTAGACCCTACTCTGAAGTAGGAGCTCCTAAAACTAAAATCATTCCTAGTTCTGCAGTGTGAACACACCAAAATCCGGCAACTGAAAAGGTTCCTCCCTTATGATGACACCGTAACAATATTCCGATTAATATTCAGAGATTAATCAGAGACGTAGAAGCGACGTTGGTTACCTCTGTAACCCTCCGGCTTGCTGGTGGAACATGCCCAAAACAGCATCCTTGTGTTAACGAAGGTCAGTACCTCTTCTGAACATAATGTGGCTCTGAGAGAGACAAACAGACAGACAGGAGCTCTAGTTATGAAATCAGAAGCTAAGCAGATGTAACATGAATGAACATCACAACTTTAAACCTACCGGCAAAACTCATCTGTGTCCTGGTGATCATCTCCATGAAGATAAACTAACAAGTAGCGAAGTTCCCGCTTGGCATCATTCAGAGCCTAGAAGAGTTAATTTGATACACTTTTTGATTCACTTCATGTAAGTCATTTCAGTCTGCCTGATTAATGGGTCAATATTTGAAAAGGCCTTAATCTTGTAAGAATGTTAAGATGAATACATTAACAAACCTGACTATATGTTCCCTGGTAGAAAACAGGATGCGATCTACCATATTTCTCCTCAAAACTATGAATAAAGGACATGACATCTCCAACAGGATCTGTGACACGACCCCTTGGATCTGGCCGAATGAATCTCAGGGCAAACCTGAAATATTTAGGGAAGGAAGAAACATTAGTGGAAAGACTAGTAGCATTAGTGTAATATAATACACAGGTCTTCGTTAAGTTCAACTGCTTTAATACCTGAATACATCCAGAAGTGTATAATACGTAAACCTGAAGGGAAGCATTATCAAGTAGTAACTCCAACCTAATAAGCCCTGTGAAAAAAGTAAACGTTAATTTATGTAAGCACGTTGTTTAATATTTATAGAGATCATGTTGCGATATCTTGTTTTGTCAAAAGAATCACACGGTGAACGGTATTACCCTGAACTGTATGTCACACCAGGCCGAAACCAGCACACTACCACTTGACATTTTTATATTTACCACAGCTGCATAAAAACTTGTATTTAGCATGTGTCGTACGAACGAAATTAGGAAATACACAAAACATAAAAACCAAAGACCCTCTTACTCTAGGCTGTGGCCTTGAGACAATATAGCTATACACTCTGTGGTCTGTTGTGTTGACCTGCAACGGTCTGGCGGGCGGCGGGTTGAACACACTCGGAACTCCTTCTTGCTCATTTAGTCTGTCTTGTACTGCAGCCTGCAACAAAGAGAGATTCCCAATTAATCCTATGATTATATGGTTCCTAATACAGAACAATAAAACTAATGACTGGATCAATTCATCTGGTTTACCATCTCTCACCTCAATGTTCCAATTGTGCTGTTCTAATGTGCGCCGACATTGGTCCATTGACTCCAAGCCTGTCAGGTCCTGAATAATGTGTCATTTGCCAACAAAAGTCTTTAGGTTAAAAAGAGAGCTGGAATCTATGTCACAATAAATTAGAAAATAAATATCCAGTTGCTTGGCATGTTTATTGACAAAAGTTCGGGTACTGAATGAAACAGTTGGGTGGCGATATGTTTGACAAATGACAGATTACGCGAGTGTTTTCGAGATCAGTCACTCACTATTCAAGGGCGTAATTCTTTTGTATTAACGCTACTCTAACTCAGTAGTAGATGTGGGAGAAGTAACGGAAACTTCTTTAATGATGATGGTAACTTGCAACCAGTTTAAAACAAGACAAATCAACTCATCCTCAAATTCAGCAAGTTAAAAGTTTAAGTAATGGCAGAATGGGAGCAGATTAGGACTGCGTCTAGAAACCTAGCGAGCTGTCTATCTAGATAGCATTTTTAATATTAAACTTTAATTATGCATCCGTATGACTAGCGGTTCTCCATCTGTTTATATATAAATAATAATAATAACACTGCAGCCAACTTAGACAATATTTTGGCGATCATAAGCGCTCTTGACTTTACTTTGATCAAATCTACTGTCTAGGTAAGTTAGGCAGCTCTCTAGGTTTTGAGACACAATAAATGACTCGCTAACTTAAGTGACAGCTGCCATTTCAACTAAAACAAGACCGATGTAAACTATAGAAAGTCTATATGCGGACACAAATCAAAAGGTTATTATTCAGATTAATTCTATATTTAATAGGTGCAGTGAAGTTGGTCTTGGTTGAGTAAAAACTAACGATCTTAATGGGAGTTAGCTCGCAGACTGGCCATTTATACCTAAATCGGCTGAGGTGGATACCACGAACAAATTTTTTCTGATAATTGGGCGTATAAAATATTTAATCAATATGTGTTGCCAAGACAATTTAATCGATACCTGAAACTGGAGGAGTTTTTCAGTTTGAGCCTGAGATAATTCCTGTTCTTCTGGCGCCGCCATCTTACCTCGCCGAGCCCTAATAAAACGTGATGACGTATAAAGCGTGCTGCTGACATGACGAATACGTTAAACATTGCACAAACAACTCTTTCTTTTTTGCGCCACCTGCTGCGCAGGAGTCGTGTGGCGCATGTTTTGTTTTATCTACATTTTATTGAATGTTTTCACTAAAAGCAATGTTCATACGCAATAAACAATTTATATGTTTTTTTTCCTGAACACCAGACTGCGTAGCGTGGCAAGTTTTTTGTATTAAAAACAAGTCGAGACATACAAGTAGTAAACAATCTATCAAAATAAGGAGACATTATGATACCTAATACATTAAGAAAGGAGATATGAAAATCAATGTATATGTGTATAACAGTAATCATAATTAATCTATTTAAAATATAATATAAATTATACCTCAAAATGGAATCTTTTCCATAAAAATTCAGCACATTATTAAGGATTATTATTTTTTTTTTTTCAATTTAACAAACACATTTGAATATGTAAGAGTTTTTTGTATTAGTTGTTTTAATTAATTAATAAATTACTATAATTAAATAATATTTTATTGCAAATTTCTTCATGTGTAACGTGATACACAGCTGGCGGAAACGCCGTGTTTCTTCCACTTCCTGTCTACCGATGTTCTAATCATGGCAACTGCAACGACCCCGGTTGTTGGCCAAGATCAACCGAACAAAACAGCTTCTCCACCGGTCGTGTTTGATTTGTCTCAGCCTCCGGTCATCGAGGGATTTACCCCGCTGCCCAGGGCGAGGGAAGAGAACTTTAAAGACAAATTCATCAGGAAAACGAAAGAAAATCCATTCGTTCCTATAGGTGAGTTACATAAAGCAGTGACTTACACAAGCTGCACAACACACTTTATAATACAACCACCATATAGCTTCATATGATCTTGTTTACCAACATTTAAACACCGTTAAACATAAAATGCAAAGAGTTTTGAATGAGCTTAATGCAGTGCCGTAACATTGAAACCTCTTATCATGCATTCAATGTGCATCATGGCATATTCTGAATCACACTAAGTTATAGGGTTTCTAACATACAGCTGATATTTCACTTTTGCGCTCATAGTTTGTCTTTAATCTCCCCTTGTCAAAGTAACACCAGACATTTAAACAGAGTTCATTTTTATGTATATATATACTGAATACTTTTAGAGTTACAAGCATGACAACTTTAGAAAAAGCAGATGTATGACACTCAGACAGGTATGTTCTTTGCAGTTGAGCTGAAAAAAAAAACCACAGAGATATATTTCTAGTTTTAACATTTATATCTTTATATATTCCTCTTTTAAATTGACCCACGACCCTTTCAAAGTGACCCACGTTTGGTTTTTGAGCAATGAACGTGTACAATTTATTCACCAATTTATTCATGGAGACGCATTAACGTGTCCATATCTCTAGGATTGAACCATCGAGGGGCTTTAAAATGAAGATACCAAAAGAAAAGTTTAAGAACCAGAATCTAATAGGATATTTAAGATATATTTAATGCTTCTTGAGTTACAGTCATGCAAACTTGTGGCACAAAAAAACACAGGAAGTGCTTTTTGCCCTTTTTGAACCGTCACCATTGGCATATAATGAAACAAAGATGGCTAAAGTCAGCATATTTTACTAATAGATCAACCAATCTTTCTAAAGTCATTTTTACACCCCTGTAATTTGGCTTGAAATCTCTGCCGGTGAAAATTGTCATTTTGACCCCTCAATAAGTGAATTACACAGTAAATATATATCTGTGTGACATTTAATATTTGGCTTTCATCACTATTTATGTTCGTCTTTGCACTAAAAAAAAATATTAACAGAATAAAGAATTTGAGGCGAGGACCTCTGGTTGAGTTGACCCAATAATATGTTTATTTCATATTCAATATTAGTGTTGAAAACAGTTTGCTGCTTAATGTTTTTGTGGAAGCTAGGTGTGTTAATTCTCAATCAGACACACAAATTGTACCGTATATAGTACATTTGGCTGGGAGTTAGTGATAGGAAATCACTGTATTTTCTGTGCATCCATTGATCTCTGGCTGAGTGAAGTTGTGAACATCAATAAGAATCCCAGGGCTTCGTGATTTTTCCACTAAACACACCCTTCTCTCCAGTTGTGGGGTTTGAATGTGACCTACGCAACTATCCAGCTGGGGTTTACTCAAAATACAATCTAAAGAAAACAGAAATGGAAGATTTGGCACTAAATGTGTATTATATACAATCAAATGGAATAGCTGCAATTTATTTTTCAATGGTCTTCCTCCTCAGGCTGTTTGGGAACAGCCGGAGCATTGATCTATGGCCTCGGCGCCTTCAGAAGTGGTAAGACCCGACAGTCCCAGCTGCTAATGAGAGCCCGTATCTTCGCCCAAGGCTTCACGGTCGTTGCTATTATAGTGGGTGTGGCTGTGACGGCACTGAAACCCAAGCAGTGAAGAGAACACGGAGACCCTGTGTGACCACACTGACAAACGCCTTACTGGTCGATGGGTAAAATGTGATATGAATATGGAGTGAACTGAACATTAAATGCCAATTGTTAGCATTTTTTTTATTTTCTTTAACCTCTTTGGACGTTAAGTTTTCCCACTGAGCAAAATCAAAATAGCCCAGTGCAAGATCTCATATTATAGATCGACGGGTGGCACTATTTATGAAAGTGTATCAAACTGCCACACGCATTTAATACCCAGTATTTTATTTAAAGATCATCACAGAAGACACTGTTGTGGTTAAAACAACTGGTTGACAGGCATAGTACCTGTTTATCCATGTTGATGACCATTTCTTGAAACATTACATTGCTTCTTACCTCAGTTTTCTATTATGCATGTATGCGGACTAGTCAAGCTGCAGAATAATGTATTCAAAGATAATGGTGATTCGTGATATTATCTAAACTCTCCACCTGTAAGAAATGTCTTATTTGTTTATAAAATACAATGAACATCTGAATCCAGAAGTTTTTCATTGAATTAATTGTATTTATTGAATACACAATTATTGCATGGTCGGCATTGATGCGCACACATTTATTTGGAGTCAGGGTGAGGGCGAAGAGATATATAAAAGGGAGTTTCATTACTAGATTGCTTCAATTATTAGTCAAAAAAACATACAGATAACTTCTTTGGTTGTTAACCTTTGTTAGTTAGTTGTAACATGCAAGTAAACGTCCAACCAAAATTCAGTTTTCAATGGAAACAAGGCCTCAAACTTGTACAAACAAACTAGCATTTATACAAGTAACAAGCAGGACAACAAAGTCAACATCTGGACTATAAAAAGGAGTATTATTTAACTTCCAGCATTTTTGTAAAAGAACAACTATCTTCATTACCGGTATTTCACTGTGCTATGTTTTATGTCTAGTGCTTTTGGACACTTGACTGATGAAGGCCTACAGATCTGTAAGTCTCACAGTGAGAAAAGGTTTAGGCACAGGATTCATTGCTGTAGACTTAGAATCAGGAACTGTCCATTTGATAATGTGCATTACTTAAACTCTGTATTATTAGTCCCATATGTATGTAGTAACAGTGGAAAATATTAACCGCTACATGAGCACAGAGCAATGAAGGATTCTTCTTCATTTGTAAAAGATTTCTGCTAATTTAAGTAATTAAGAAGCTGTTATGAGCAGCATGCATGGGAAATTAAAAACTGCAGATAACTAATAATTTTTATATTAAAAAAAAAGTGGTAATATGAAAATTATAACAGGTCAATAACCTTAGCAAGCTCAGAAATATAACGTCCCTCTTGGCAGTGAACAGAAATACAAAAAAGCAGACAATGCCAAACCCAGATACTGCTTCTACCACAGCATTCAACTAATGAAGACAAAAAAAAAAAAAATATTACATAGGGTGAGAGATGGTAACTAAACTGTATTCAAGTATAGAATGTAAACTAATACTTCTATTTCCTTTGTTACAAGGCAACAAAGACACTTTTGGTTCCAGTGAGTTAATGCTGCAAATGTCACAACAATCACAAAATAACTTGTAAGTTTGAAAAAAAAACAACAAAAAAAACATGGCATTTAGATAGACCTGCTGCCTTTCATGGACATTGGGATAAAGGGAAAAACCATGAATTCTTTAAACCTTTTTTTTTTTTAACTTACGGAATAGCCGAAATCTGCCATTGTGAAACACCAGGGTACACAAATAGGAAGTTTAAATACAGTAAAGTGTACACATTCAATGACCCCATTAAAACTTAAATCTGTTAAAGTGTTCAGCCTCACTAAAATAAAGTGCAAGAGGGAACAAGAAAAGAAAGCCTTGGAGATATGGTTACGTTAGCGAACCAGAGGCGTCTGTTTTAGAGAAATAAGAACGGAGCGCATCCGAGACACGTCTTTAGTCGTACGGCTGGTCTTGGGGTTGAAGTCGCATAGACGGGCCACTTTCTCCCATTCTGTTCCGGGACTGTCATCGTCACACTCCTTGAGGAAGGCCTCCTCTGATGCTCTAAAAGAACAGACAGGAGAGAATCATGAGCACCAGTGGCCATGTCGTGCCTCGACATTAACCCCCAGATTCACAGACAAGGCTTACTAGTCCCAGACTAAAATACATAATATTTGAGCTGTTTAACTGAAAGCTACTTGTATTGGCATATCTTATCAAATATATGCCATTGTTTTATCTAAAGATGCACACTAGTAAGGCACTTTTATAAAAGCCACTTAAACACACTAATTGAACTATGGCCTAATCCTGGGTTAGTCTAAGCAATGTCTGTGAAACCGAGCCCAAATTAAAACAAGAGATCAACCAACATTATTTTCTATGTCCGATGGTAATTATTTTCTGATCTAAATATGTCTGAACCATGACAATTTTTTTTTCCAGTTTATGGTCGGAACACACTGAATGTGAATGTTACACAATACACAACCAATCAGAAGATAGTTTTTTAAATTTATTTTTAGTAATGATTTATTGCATGATTAATATCGTTCCATTAGGAATACTGTCTAGTTACTGTATTTTGACTTACTTTGTATGATGCACTTTGACTGACTAACTGTTTGGAACCAGTATTACACTATCCTGTCCTTTATGTGTAAGTTTATTTGTCTGCACTTTGTCGCTCTATCTTGGCCAGGTCACCGTTTTTAATGAGAATGAGTCCTAGCTGGTTAAATAAAGGTTAAATACAATAAATAAATACATTTATGAGTAGCATATACAGCTGTTTTGCCTAAACTTCTGCTTCTCGATCGAGAATGAAGGAAAACTTTTAAACCTATTCACTAGAAAAATTAGAATATCTGTCAAATATCGGTCAATTTAATATATATTAATAAAATACATTTCAATAAAAAAATATATATTTAATAAATATTAAGAAATTAATCAGATCTCTGAAATGAAAGCATGAATGTGTGATTACACTATCATTCAAAAGTTTTGGGTAGGTAAGATATGTTTCGAAAGAAATTATAGATATTGTATCCAGCAAGGACACACTAAAAACGTACACCTTTTTAAAAACATACTATTTATCGAAAAATCCAGAAAGAAATGCATCACAGTTTCCACAAAAATATTTGTGTGGTTATAAAAATATATAAAAAAATAGTTTTCCACAATTAAATGTGTAATAATAATTTACAATATTTCAGTTTTTACTGTATTTTTGATAAAATAAATGGAGCATTGGTGAGCAGAAGAGACTTCTTTCAAAAATATCCTCAATGACCCTGAACATTGGAATGGTAGTGTAATATCTTTGTTTATGTGATGCAAGCAAGGAACTGTGCATTTATGTTATTTCACTGATTTGCATTAAACATACACAAAACCTATGGCATCAGAGTTGGGCTGTTTGTAGAAAGCCTTATCAGCGATCCTAGTGCACAAACAGGCAGGACAGCAAAAGAGGAAATGAAAACAAGATAAAGGAAAGGAAGAGAAAAATAGGAGCCGGAAAATGAAAGGGAGAGAGGGATACATAAGAAGAACATCAGTCTCACACAAGCCGCACATCAAAATAAGTGTTAAAGTGCATCAAATCCTTTTTCATGATCCAAAGAAGACTGTAGATAAAAGTTGTGATTAATCAACAGCATACGTGGTGCCGCGATATGCAGTTCATTACAGAACAAGTTTGATCATACCCTCAGGACAAATTGTAAGTGGATTATTTCAAATAAGATTTGATAACGCTTCCTTTTACAGTCCAATTACCCATGTAAATACTATGTACTTGTTTTAGTAACTACAATTACTGGGTAATAACTAGTACTAACCCTGAACCTAC
>JAOTRC010000005.1:22069938-22081028 GCA_027497675.1 Cyprinella lutrensis
TTTTTTTTAACATTTCCCATTCATTTCAATGTGGGGTCATTTGACCCCTAAGACCAGAAGTGTAAACATTTTTTACATACCTTCAGAACAACCAAATCAAGCTCAGTTTTGCCTGGTGTGTATAGATAGATAATGTATGAAAAGTCACAAAATCTTATTCCAGTGAGATGAAGGGAAGTAAAAGTCGATTGGGGTCGTATAGACCCCATGACCCGATTGGGGGCTAAACAATGAATTAGTATAGATAGATAAAACAATAAAAAAATAGAAAGAGGAGCCCACGTTTACAAAACAGTAAATCGGCGTCGTCAGGTAATAGACTCAATGAATGTCCACAAACTTGAACATCTTCATTTATGAATATAAAAATCTAGCCACGGGGGCGCGCTCACCGAGCCCGTGCGTCAGGGCACCACGTGACGCATGACGTATTATCAGAGTCCTACTAAAAGAAAATCCAACAGGGAAAACCTGCGGCTTCTGCGCGCGACCTGACGCCCAAGTCCTGAAAGTTGTGAAGTTTACTTGATCTCTATTTATAACAACTCATCAGATCAGAAGACGGAAGCCTGCGATGTCTGTCGATCACAAGGAGGTAACTCAAATGCTCTGCTTCCCAACTTCTTTTTGGATGTACCGGCAGCCACTGGGCTTTAAAAGAGAGTGTATTACGTTTCTAGGTTACAGTGACTCTCATAGTATTGCTGAAGGCTAAACAGTTATGATGGCAAAATTAGGCATCAGCTTTAGGATACTTTGGGATTTATCCTAACATGCAATTAGTAATACATTAGTTTACACTATAACTTACTCTGTGGTTTGGCAGCTAATCTGGATTCTCTATAGAGCTAAATGTTTTCTTTGTAGGATATATTCTTTTTTAGTGATTTATTTTGAGATGCAAATTAGCTCTTGCTGTACTTTCTATGTACAATGTATATGTTCTTTGACTGGGATCATGTTTTTTGTACTGTCCCTATATAGCTAAGTAAACTGAAATGATCCTTTAGTTGTGATTATTACAGAGTTATTGTGTTGTTGTCATTTAGTTTCGTGGACCGAAGGCCACGACTGGTTTTATTACCACATGTTGAGAAAGTCAAATTATGCAAAGTTCATGTAAGTTTGCAAAGTACAGTATTTATGCGTGCCCTCACATGAACCCTATTGATGGAAAAGAGTTCAGAAAGCTTTATCACTTTCCTGTTTTTATTGCATAGTTATGTGCTTTTTATTTCATTTTTAATTCACCGTTGGGGATGAGATGTCAGGCTTATGAATGAATATTATTTTAAAAGTAATTTTTATCACAAAGGACTGAATGAAATTGGAGGTGGTTAGTGGGAAATTGAAATGCACACAGAAAAGAGGACCTTTCAGAACATACAATGCCCTCTCAATTACAGTTTTGCCACAGGGTTTGACAACAGCTGCAGTTTTGTATTCAGTCTGACATAACCTACATGGGGTGGTACAGCTTTGCCGTCTAAAACATATGTTATTCGCACAGTGCGAGAAGAGCGTTCAGAATTTATAATGGTTTCTCAATTGGAGTTTTGCCACAGGGCAAACACAGCGCTGCTGTTGCATTCTCAAATTGCTGTCACATACCCAACTGTGGGTGCAACCATGGAACATATGCTATTCACATTGAGAGGAATGTTCATTTGGCTTCCCACCCATCCAACCTGCCTTCTGATGTCTTTTTCTGGTAGTTTATGGGTTTAAACGTTATATCTAGAGCCAGAGAATCTGAGAGGTAGTAGATGTTTTCTCTTCCTTCTCTCCCTCCCTCCCTCTCTCTTTCCCCCTCTCCGTGACTCGTGGGTGATGGGCTGAAATAGTTTGGTGTAGTTTTACATTCCTTATATAGCCTGTGGAGTAAGAGAGACGTGGAGCGAACCCGTGTCACAAAGAAGGAGGGGAGGGAGTTTAGCTTTGCCAGCAGTGAGAAAGTCAGGCTGTCTCGCAGTGCCAGATTTCCACTTGGTTTTCTGGAAGTTTGGGTGACAAGTTTTGGTCCGTGGCATAAGGTATGTGTGTGCAGTGCCACATTGTAACAGGGAAACTCTGTGTGGGATAGGATAGCCTCTGGAGTTGGGAGATTAGAAGTCACAGGGAGGGGCAAATGTCATGATTTTGGGGCCTCAGCTTGTCCTTGGCTTTTAGTTTTATGTCATGTTACTATTTGATATTGTACCAACCCGTAACCTAATCAACAGTGTCGCAATGATTGGCTGGAGGTGCCAGAATGCAGTATATTAAATTAATCGGCTAACATATCATCATGCATAAACGTGTCATGTGCTCATGCTTCTTCAAACAGCCATTGAGTGCTATAAATCTATGCTGAGCTGCTAAAATGTGCTGGGTTGTCTTGTCATAATATATTGCATTTTCACTAATGGATTCGAGAGTGTAGATAATGTGCACTTTCATTGTCGATCACTGACCAGTAATTTGCAGTTCACCACAATGGAAATATATAGGTGCTTATTTCTGTCACCTACCTGATAATTAATTTAAATAAGCCGAGTCTCAAATGTCTCTGTGAACAATTGACCACACAGGAATAAAAGTGTTTTCAAATGGTTTCAGTGCCGTTATCCTCAAACCAAATTTGTTAAAACCTGATATAAATATACTTTTGTTTTTATTTGTCAAGTCATTTTCTTATGCGTGTAGTGTTTTTCACAATACATATTGTTTTAAACCAGCTTTACGGATATTTTAATATGAATATGTGAGTATGCTGTATGCGAATAAAATTGGACATACTTCTATACAGTGTTGGGTGTAACTAATTACTAAGTACTGTAATTTAATTACCTTTCCCTTGAAAATGTAAAGTATGTGATTAATATTAATTTATCTGTAATTTAATTACAGTTACTTCTGATGTAATTGAGGGAAATACTGTGTATAGATCAATCCGATCTCACAGCGATTTGTATGGATTTTATGAGGTGTCTAAATTGTACGAATGCAGATGTACAAATTCGTATGAATTATTGTAAAATATGTATGAAAAAAGTGTAAAATTTCATGAGATCAGACATAAAACAATAGTGGGTTTAACATCAAAATGTATTGTCTGATGTTAAAATGTGTTTTTATAATGTAACCTTCTCCACCTTGGTCAGTTTATGGAAAATTCATGCAATTTTATAGTAATTATTTGAAAGAATTAAAACAGATTCATGTCTATCCTTGTATTATTCAGCTGGTGGAGATTGATATGGGAATTAGTTATTAAAAGTAATTAAATACTTTTTAAAGAGAGTAATTAGCCCAGTAATCTAATTACACTGTTGAAGAGGTAATTATTAACTAGTAATTAATTACTTTTAGAGTAACTAACCCAACATTGCTTCTATATCCAACTTTTTTCTAAAGAGCTGTTCGATAATATAGTTTATGTTTTAAGTAATATAGTTTATAGTTTTCAAAGGGTTTATATAACCCTTTGAAATGTTCTAAAAGAGAGTTTACTCTATGGGATTAAATATATTGTTCAAAGTTGTACTATAATTGTTCGAGGTATCTTGGTTGTTGGGTTTAATTCACACACAGTCAGACATCAACAGCATATCAGACAGTGTTCACATATGTGGCTCTGGAATGTTTGGTTTTAGC
The DNA here is from genome assembly GCA_027497675.1 of Cyprinella lutrensis. Classification (NCBI taxonomy): domain Eukaryota; kingdom Metazoa; phylum Chordata; class Actinopteri; order Cypriniformes; family Leuciscidae; genus Cyprinella; species Cyprinella lutrensis. The sequence continues at coordinate 22,073,575 of JAOTRC010000005.1, forward strand.
CTTGTTAGGAGCTCTGAATCACTTGTAATATTATTACTAACTACATGATGGAATGAAACAACCTCTCTTTTGTTTGTTTTCTCTTCAGGCCATGAATATATATTGTGTAACACTCAACGGACCTGCTCCCTGGGGTTTTCGGCTTCAGGGTGGCAAGGACTTCAACATGCCCCTGACCGTGTCCAGGGTAAGTGACCTCATCTTGTATCTAGCGATGGGTAATAGACATGTTTTGTAATCGCCTTAAGCTGTCAGCTGCATAGTAATGATGTATTCATCCCATTTGTTCCCTTTAACATTTCAGTTTGACAAATGAACAAGGTGTTTCGCAGACTTCGTTTAGATAGCATGAATCCATCACTCACTCACGGTGTTTTGATCCCTCTAATGAGGTTTTGCACCAATTCCGTGTTAGTTTGCGGTCCCCTCTCTGCGTGCAGGAAGACATCAAACAGAAACTTTAAAGGAAATGCAATCGAGTTAATAAGAACAGTGTGCTCAGTGCTTCATGAGGTCTATTTCAACACTTGCATTCCTTCAGAAACATGTCACCGCTTGATATCAACCCCATAAGAAAAGGGCTGCTTCAGAACTCCATTCAGATGTCTCCTCACAAGGATATGTTATGCTTTGTTTAGTTTCCAGCATGCGTTGTTCTCTCTTTAAGGTCATTGAATCTTGGCTTAATGGCACCTCCAATGGAGCAAATTGAACAGATCAGGTCCAGATGCAGAATTTCCATTCCTTATATGAGCAGTGTTGTTTGTAGTATACACAAAATGTCAGCTCTGGTTGTGCTCTTGTAAACCTAAAAGGTCATTTCGTATGTATACGAATACCATAGGGTCGATTGAGGCCTTGGTTTTATTAAAGGCGATGCATGTATGTAGGTTGATTCCACAAAAAAAAGTATTGTGACTCTGTACTGTCTTCAAAACATTTCTCAGTTTGTCGAGCATTGTAACTAGCGATGTGTTTCCCTAAAGCATTGTTAGCCAACTATGGTTGCGTGTTCCATCATTACCATCATAGTTCAACGATTCAGCATTTTAACGGAAACCGTTGTGAATGCCTTGTTAATTTCTCCAATGATGAATTGTAGTGCGGTGGTTAAGCAGCGAGTTATGTCTTCATTTGTGGAACACTGGATTAGCTTGGGGCAAGACTGTCTGTTTGCTCAACCAATGACAGATGAGTTTCAAAAGTCATTTTTGCAGTTTTGCTATGTTATGCTAGGCTAGTGAAGTGGAAAAGACACTCTTCACAAGTCTTGTGTCTCCTTGTTTTATTGCATTAAGTAATGTGTCTTGTTCTTAATGATTGATATTGATTCATTGGCCTTTTTTCATTTTGCCATTTTGAGAGTAATGACTATAGATATCCATAAAAAAGGCTAGATATCTTAATGCAGAGTCTCTATCGTCATCACCGGCGGCCATCTTGTCACAGGCAAGCTGATGTAAGATGAGTGATCAGCACCAACACAAATACTTTTATCTCGTTGAAATCTTGATGGATTTCAACGGTTTGGTTTCTTACAAACGTTATTAACGTGGCTATAATTCTGGATGGTTAAATATTTATACACTTAATATTCATAAGTATGCACTGCCGTGTCTATATAACTACATCTTTGACGTTTAGAACAAACCAAACCGTTTGAAAATCGGTAGAAAATTGAGCAAGTTATGGTTATTTAAAAAGTACATGCGCCATTAAAACACAGTGTTACGAGTGAGCGAGCTGCCTGTGACAAGATGGCCGCCAGGTGCGTACGTCGACCTCCATTGGCCAGCAGCGCTGACGAGACATCTAGCCTTTATTATGGATATCTATGGTAATGACTACTTGACTGAAAAAGTTACCAAAAGTAGCATTTCACTTGTGTAAGAAGTTTCCCAACCGCCTCATTTACTTGAAATTATTTGATGTTAATATCGCCTTCTAAATACTTCTAAAAGATTTTTTTACAACAAATTCACCATTCTTTTTCTGACATGGTAGTAGAACCTGCAGCCGTGTACATCTGTTTAGCCCTAGACGTCTGTCGACGTTGATGACTTGCATTGACACTCCCTTAAATGTCTGCTTCAGTCAAAATGGTGACTTCATCCGTCAGTGTGTGAGCCGGCCATAAAGCCGCCTGCTGTTGCCAGATGTTATGCAATGGCAGGAGCGTGTCTGTGCGTGTCATTCTTAACCTGATTTTAACTTCTTATAAAGTGCATTGCAGGGTCTTGGGATTATAAAGAATGATTTCATCATTACAGGACTGAACAGATCCCAGCATCTCCTCACGCTAGAGCTAACACAGCAAAAATGATTATGATCGTTTTGGAAATGAAGGATATCTTCTTCTTTTTGAGTTAAACTGCAGGAACCGCTTCAGCGTTAACTCGAAGAAATGGAAACTTGATAAAAGTGGAGATAAGTCCATCCAGATGGAACCAGTACTTAATTTTTCAGTGGCTCTCTAGGCCGAACAAAGACTATTCAATTGTAAATCCCTAAATTGGCAAGTGGTCACCATTTACTAAATCACATGACCTGGAAAGTGCCGGTTTTCAAATATTTCATACCTCAGTTGTCCTCTTGACAGACGTGAAAATGAATTTTCACAGGAATGTTACAGTCAGACCGCTTCCTATCTTCAGCTTGACATCAGTCATTATGGTGACAGGAGGTGACTCATTAGGTGTGTTTGTTCTGTCGTTTGAGATTACACTATGCTGTTAAAGGTGATTTGTGTAGTCTGATATGAAGGATGGTGATTCATTCATCTTGACAGAAGGCTACACCCTTCTACATTGCCGTACTATTGAGTTATGCAGTGTTAAATCACGCTGGGATGAAACAGAGCGCGAGTTAATGAAGATATGGTCTGTCCACAGGTTTTAAAGGGGGCTAATCTGAATATGGGTGGTCTGTTTCCCCCCTTCTCCTCATTGGGAGAACAAAGAGGCTAAAGAGTGAGGTATTATGTGCCGATGCACACAAGGCTGGCCATTCAAACAGGAGAATGATGAAATGGAACTTGGTGGCTTATTTATAGAGGACTGCTTAAGCATTTGCTGTTATACACAATAATTAGTGGTACTTGATTTGAACAAACCACTAATCCTGTGTTTTAAACTTTGGCATCTAACTCATTCTGCAACGCTTGTGGTATATAAACAGATGATAGTCTTTAAGGAGAGGTGCTTTTCTATAAGCAATCTGGTGATTCTGGTTGCTCAAATGCGCAGAAATCCCAGAGACTTCCATTAAAGGAGACCAGAATGTCTTTTGTTTGGTCTCTTTTGACTTGGGCGATTAAGTAACCACCTAGTAACACCCTAACAACTTAAAACAACCCTAGTCCCACATTACTAATATAGTCTAGCAGCATTAGCGACTGCATTTTCCCCATGTCATAAATATGGATTGAGTTCATCAGCTGATGGTATTTGGAAACTAGCATTTTTCATTCCTCTTTTGCTTTACCTTCTCCTCCTCCTCTTATTTGCTTTCCATTGGACACCTCGGCACATTTCTTCAGCATTCCTGGGATTTTAACATTGCTTTCCTATTTCTGGCAACATAGCAGCCCTTTGTCTGCTTTTGTACCCACTATCCATCCATTAATGTCTCCAGTCATCATTCCCAAAACCAGATGAAATGGTTCTTGGACCTCAAAGGAATATTTTCCTGGTGAAATCAATGCAAGTGAAACCTACAGATGAGATGACACACTCAAACAGATGGATCTGTGTGTACTAGCTGTGAAATCCATAATGATTGCAGTGTACAAATGTTATGATTTTTATTTGCTTCAGTGGATGTCCGTCTGGTTTGCAGTAGCAGGCAAAATACCATTCATCAAATTAAACAACTGCAATTAGAAAATTATGTATGATGTAATCTTTTAGAAGATTAGAGAACAGTTTGAGTTTTCTGTTTTTGTTCCCTGGGGTTCCAGTGACGTTAACCCGAACTGATGCTGCTCCCTTGAAGACATTTATTACTTTGTGCATAATACTCTGGAGGTTAGAGACCCCATAAAATCAAAATGGGAGTTTTGTGGCTTTTAGTCAATGACTGTTAGCTTTTAGGCCGTCTACATGCTAATGTGTGTTTAAAAGTTGACATAATCCAATTTATATCATACATAAGGATTTAAAATGAACTGTCCTTTTTTCTCATTCAGGAAAGCAGACTTAAAATACTGTTGACTAAATCTGCGCTCATTTATTTGTTCAGCAGTCGTAAATTCTCTCGAATGAGAATTTCCATATTTGCTAATATAGTTTTATATTTATGTTAAAAAAATTATAAAATTAAATGGTTTATGCTCTTGTAATGCGGTGGAACTCAAAAATAGTCATTTAAATAATATTTACATGGATTTTTTTTTCTGTGCTAGTACAGTTCAGGGTTCCCATGGTTGTCAAGAAAATAAAATCATTAAATTATTATTAACTAATCTTTCGCGTTCCGTTCATATTCAGAATCCGTTTTTTAAAAAAGGCAGAGCTACAGCGGAGTGTGGGGTTTTCAGTGAATAACTACCTACATTTTATCTTTTGGTCTGTTCCTCTGAGAGTAAAGCACACAAGTAGACAACTGTCATAATATGTTTGTGTTATTTGCTTTGGGCTTCATAGCTCGTCACCAAGAACTGTTATTGTATAAAGATTATTTAAAAATGTAGTTTTGTCTTCCGTAGAAATGAGAGAAGGAAAAAAGAGCAGGTCTATATGGTTTTGAAACGGCGTGAGTGAACAATGACAGCATTTCCCTTTTGGCTGAATTATTACTTTTACAAAATAAAAGAGATAGTGAGATGCACTTGACGTTCCTCATGAGAAACATTTAGTTCTTGGTTTACTGATCGTCTTCCCAATGTCTTTGGCCTGTGGACCTAATTATCCGAGTTTGTCACAGTCATTTTAACAAAGTTTGTCAATATGTTTGTTTGCTTTTGGAGGGCTTGTTAGCCAGTGTGGCAGTGGCTGCTCTTGGACACCTCTGAAGACAGTTTGGTTTAAAGCTTGGCTCTTACGTTCAAGATATTTATGGCTCACTCATATCAGCTGACGCAATTGCACTGAGGCCCATAGTCTTCCAGCCCCCCAAAAGGAAATGGAAAGTGAAATGCGACAAGGATTTTAACGGGGTGATCTTTAGGGTCGCCACCTAAACATTCAGCAGCATCAAGGACAAAAGGATAGGCCACTGCGTGTATGCTGTATGGGGTGGAAAATTGTAAATGGACCATGGTTTTAAAGACTATTTAGATATCCAGGACATACATAGGATATGTCAAAGAATCTATTCTTATTGTTGACTGGAGGTGACCCAAATCATCCTTCATTGAACATCTAATATGGCTGCCATCCTCGTTTGTAGCTGTTTATACGAGTACATTTTCTTGTGTCGTCCTGCACATTGATGTCAGAGGGTTTAAGGTTTCTCTACTCTTCCCCCTTTGACTTGTAAAAGGTCTTAGCGCAGCACTTAACTGCCACCAGACTCAAGTCTACGAACAGCTGGGTTCTGAACTTGAGCCAGGATCACAGGTGGCCGTGTCCATCAGCTTTATTTGCATACTCAGCCGTCCATGTTGCCCTGTCTTCTTTCTTTCTCTTTTGTCTCTCAACCTTTTATTTGTGTGTGTGTGTGTGCCCATTTTCCTATGCATTTGCTTTTAAAGGGATAGTACACCCAAAAACGAAAAAAGAAAAACTAAAAAAACCCTCCTGTCACTTTCACAATTTTGTTCCCCCAACCACAGACCACAAATAGATGTTTGGCAGAATGTTTGCACTGCTCTTTCCCTTTGAAAGTGAATCGTGACAAGGGAAGATCTAAAAGCACCATAAAGTTATTGTTGATTTAGAATAAATCAGTAAAGTCACACAGACTACTTTTTTGGCGCTTTTGAAATTTCAAAATTACGATATGGCTTACCGTGTCCTAACCAGACGTGATGCGATAAAATTCCAGCGCTAAATAATTTGTCTGTCCATGCCAGACGCAACATGACTGCGAGATCTGTCAAAATCAATCAAAACCCACAGCCAATCAGAACCGCATGTGGGCGGAGTCTCGGGGTACTAGAGAGTAATCTTGACGGCACTCCCGAAAAAATTGACGTTGGGTGACGTCACTTCTTGTTGACGTTCAAAGTATTGTCAAACAAAATGGATAGTTAGACCCTCCCTCCTCCTCATCATCCCCTCCCCTTGTGGTTTTACTGATACTTCATTGAAGGTGTAATGTCGCATGTTAGATCATGTTAATGGTGCATGTTAGATCAATGCTATAATGCAGAACAGAATGCAGAAAAAGAGAAATATTACCAGAAAAATACGATAAAACGTTTCGCCACCTGAGGTTATAACTTTAGCTCCCATACAAGGATCCAAATATAGCAAGTCAGTAGGCTATGAATGAACATTTCAAATTCATAAACAGTTGGTGAAAACAATCATTCACACAAACTGTCACCCTACTGTGAGTTTGCTTGATCATGTACGATAGAGATAAATAGCTAGCTGCTAGAAGCTTATATGTTGTATTCACCAAAGTTAGTGCATTTTAGGTTGTGCGGCCCTAACGTGAGTGTGAGTAAGAGGCCATCGAATGTTCATTGTCTTTTGGATGAACTCTTTTAAGACCTCTCCTGGTCTGGTCCATTTCCTCTCCGCTTGCCAAAGCGCTACACCTGAGGGAGGACTTTCTGCAGGATTGTTTTTCAAACCGCAGCCATTTCCTCATGATGTCCTGACGACGTCACGATGCTTCTTATGTTTCATAAATATTTGCATGGTCTCAAACAGGCTGTTGAGGGCTGAGGCTCGAGGACAATAACTTTTGTTCTCTTTCCCCAGTGCCGTCTAACTCCGGATTCCGATTCAGAGCTCAGCAGAGAAGACTTGTAAATGTTTGTTGAAAGTGAATAGCAGGCGGTCGAAACAGGAAACGTGGTAGAACTCGGAGAATGGAGGGATTGGGAGCCTGAAATGTCCAGAGCAGATGGTAAAACTTTGGGTAGAGCTTTATATAGACATTAGGACAGACCATGTGCATTGCATTCAAATACACGCCAATAGCAAAAGCTGGATCTCATTAGGGTGCCACCACCAAATGTCTTATTATCTTATTACACAGACTAAGTGCTATTAATGATGCACAAAATTTTGCATTTTGAGTGCTTTTATTTGTTGCCAAATGTGGTGGTGATGTTTGGGTCCACATGGTTAAGGTTTCTCATGATCCTGTTAAACCATCTGGCTCAAAAGCATCTTTTTTCATTGATGCCTAGCCATTTAAAAGGATACTCCATTTTTTTGGAAATATGATCATTTTACAACTCCCCCAGAGTTAAACAGTTGCGTTTTACCATTTTCGAATCCCTTCAGCCAATTTTCTGATATTTAGAAGAATATCAGTAACCAGACAGTTTCTGGTCT
>JAOTRC010000005.1:22144214-22158254 GCA_027497675.1 Cyprinella lutrensis
AAACTAATATTCACTGGATGGTCATATACCTTTTCACCTCTAGATGGGGGTAAAAATCACACAGTGTAGCTTTAAAGGTGAAATGTTTGATTTTTGCACAACTACCACCCCCAACAAATTACAAAAACAATAACTATTGTCAATCAAACAGGTTCCCAACAAACAACTTTCCAATGCTGTTTGCGAATATTCATTGGATCCATGGATTGGGGAATCACTTCATTCATCATTGACAGGGCTAAGTCTAAGGGGTGGGATAAACGGTTGTCTTTCAAATTCTCTCTGCACACAATTGGATGGCGCTACAACCAATCAGAGCAACGAAGAAGGTGACGACTGAGTCTCATGCGTTTTCCCACCAGCGAAGCAAGTTGATATACTAAACTTTTACCGTATCCAGTCGGCAAAACTCCGAGCACATTTTTTTTTAATGTCTCAAATGCCGTTCTTTGTTCTGGTTTCAAATAAAAGCTTAAGTTCGAATCACCCAGAGTAGCGGTCAAAGCCGAATCGAAAGCCATTCATTGTTTTCAAGTAGCAGTGAACCGTCGCAACTCTGTTATCATTATGTTAACCCCGCCCGCCGACTCTATACACGATGTGATTGGCCAGACCAGAGTTTGTTTTTTCCAGCTAAAACGTCTATTGAGAGTTTCTAGACCACACTGGCTGCGAAATAATTTTTGCTGCCGCAAGGGTGCGTCTAGATCTCAAGGCTAGGAATCACTGAAACTTTGTTGGAAGCGATGGAACTTGCGACCACGGTTAGCTAACAATGCTTATGGGAATTGCAATTTTTCATACACTTTCAGAAGTCAACTTATGAATGTCACATTTATAGTTGTCCGTGGAAATTCCAATCAATATGGGAATGTTTTAACATGGAAACAGGCATTACCTTTAAATTTACATAGACAAACATTATTGTCGGTCTCAACCATCTCACTCAAGCATAACATTGATTATTTTCCAACAAACAAACCTGAGTTTGGTTGGGAGGGATGTAAACCATGGCCTGGAGGACCATGCAGGGTTTGAGCTCCCTGGATCTGTTGATGCATCTGAGGAGGTTGGCTGGTGCTGGGACTCAGGACAGCTGAGAAGAGATCCTCCACATCCTTCCCACCAAGCTCTGCAAGGAAACAGGTGTGTTGTTAACAACACAATGAATTAACATGCTCTCTGGCAGTTGGTGCTTTGAGTACATAACCTACCTGGTATTTTGTAGAGTCTGCTGAGTATTGATTCTGTATGGCAGAAAGATTCAGTGTCAGGAAGGAATATTACTATTCAACAATGAATACATTTGTTATATACAGACCATCAGTGACCATCTTGTCCAGTTCAGGGCTTAAGATGCCATCCAGTGGCTCCTCGGGCACCTGACGTGAGTAAGTTCGGCCTAGGTGAGTTTGAGATGAGGCAGCTGCATCTTCTGTTAAAGGAGCAACGTCCAGACCTATACAAACACAGAAAATACTGTCAAGATCATCTCAACAAATAAAACATGCCACTGGACCCTGGTGTGCTGAAATTGTCGCGGTTGATCTTCAAGAATGTAAGGAATAGTTTACCCCAAAATAAAAATGTTTATTTACTCACCCTCATTTTGTATTCTTTTCTTCCATTTAATAAAAGTCAGTGGGGTTCAATGATATTTTAGTTCACATTGATTTCCATTTTACAAATAAAAACAGTTTAAGCATTCTTCAAATATATATTTTGTGTTCTCTACAAGAAAATTCGGTAACACTTTACTTAAAGGGGTGTGCATCAGACTGACATGACACCTTCATAACCATGACATGACATATTTCTTGAATATGAAGTATGCATGTTTATGACAACTGTCACTAAGTGTCTTTCGCTCAATAATGACAGTTTGAATGCAAATATAACATTGTTTAAGATGTCTTTGTCATGACATCTCGACATAAACCATAACATAATAACCTCTCAGTGTCATAAAATTAAGTTAAACTGTCATGGCTATGACATTGGCTGTCATGAGGCCATTATAACTGTCATGAATATTTTCCGTGACCTCAACTACAATGGTACTAATTGAATTTGTCATTAAAGACTTAAAATGGCTTCATGACAGCCAATGTCAAAACCAACCACATGCCAGTTTAATGTAATGTTAACCAATAAAGCTAAGTGGTTTCTTAAGTTTGATAATTAATCTGTTATGTCATGTTTATGACAGGTTGTGTTGTCTTAGTAATGTCAAGTTGTCATGACAAAGACACCGACAGGTTATGATGTATCGGTTTATGTCAAGGTGCCATAACAAAGACATCTTAATGTCATATTTGCATTAAAAATGTCATAACAGTGAATGATACATAATAACAGTTGTCATAAACATGCATAAAACTTCCTTCATATTCAAGACATATGTCATGTCATGATTATGAAGGTGTCATGTAGGTCTTATGCACACCCCTTCAAGTAAAGTGTAACCAAAAATTCTATGAAAGCGGGTCAATCAGCACAAATGTAATTTTCAGCACCCACTGCATATTAAAATGAATCAAACTATATTTTGCATAAAGTTGTTTTATTCCCAAGTGCACTTTCTTTCCCAAACTACAAAACTATATAGTCTACTGTATAGAAAAAAAGTCATTAATGCAATGCAAAATAAATATTTGTGAAAATTTATACATTAAGAGATTGATTAATTGTGTTGATTTTGAAATATTTTAATATGAACTGAATCATTTGATGAATTAATTAATTTATAAATGGATATAATTACATACGAATTATGAGATTTTTCTCACATTATGCAAATAGCAATACGATTTTTCCTGTGATTTGGGTGTGAAAAGTTACCCGGACATTTCTACACAAGGAAAACCTGCAGGGTTCAAACCTGCATCCTTTCAGTTATCATTGCATATATTTACCACTAAAGCTAAACATGAATGCAAACAAACACTGACCTCCCACGTTCCCTCATATGACTGCTTCTTGAGACGGATGGCCCAGTTCTCCAGGCACGCATCAGAGCAATGGTCCATACTGAGGATGACCGGCCGGGTGAGCACCACACCGGGCGGTCCGCAGCTCACCACGGGGCTCAGCAATGTCTGACACCCAGCCAGGGGCAATCTGGAGGGAGGCAGAAGAGAACATGGTCAGGTATTCAACCGAAAGGGTCAGGATGGATGGCCAACGTCAAGCAAAGAGCAGACCCTTTAACGAGACGAGCTTCCACTATTAATCAGGGCTCTGGTGCTCTGATCTGACTCTTCACACTCTGCATTCAAGCACAGTAGGGAGCTGGTCTTGAACACCGCATGAATGCATGAGCAAAAAATAGCCAGACCGTTACCTGGTGCTTCACTCCGACAGGAAAATCTAAAACAGGAGAACATTTCCCTCGCTGCGGCCCAAGGCTCATTTGCATATAACAGACGAGGCACACAACACATACACACAAGCTTTTGATATCTCAAGCTAGCATTAGTCATAAATCTGAGCAAACGGCTCAATCACACACACACACACACACACACACACACAAGGAGATTAACTTCAATTATATTTGACGCTCTGTGCCGGGGCTTTTTAAAATCTGATTCAAACTGTGCATTCTCTCTTTGTGAGGCAGATCCTCAGACGGGTTCCAGGGACCTACCTCATGTCTTCCTTCGTCTGAATGGTGAGATAAATCTCATAAATCTTCCCTCTGGGAATGGCCTCTGGCGGGATGAGCAGGCTGATTCCTAATGTAAATAGGAACAAAAGAGACTAAGTAGGATCATTTGTTCAATCTGAAAGTCGCTTTTGTCACAGCTCACAGTGGGCCTTTATGTGACAAAAGAAAATGTGATTAACACTAGTCCACGGTCAAGGTCAAAGATGTCGTCTACCAGGTGTACCCCTTGAAAAACTCCTGGAGATAAGAACAGAGACAGGAAGTGGCTACAGTCCTGTCCTGACATAATTATTCTGTATATGAAATTAAATGCATTATGTGCGCTTTTAGAAACGGTATGATACATTTCACATTGGCAGCAAAATAACTTTTGTAAGAAACACTAAATCCGAAATAGTCAAACGTCTGTATGCTTCAGGTAAAAAAATCTCGAATAATGAATTTAGCCCTCAAACGGGTCATGGAGTCTATATGACCCCAATCGACTTTTACTTAAAAAAAAAAAGTTATTTTTTTTTTTATTTTTTTTTTTTAAAGGTTCATCTCAGTGGAATAAGATTTTGTGACTTTTCATACATTATCTACGGAGCCTCCCTAGTCCCACTTTGGCAAAAAAAATTAGTTATAACTATCTCGTGGCCTCAAGGTAGTAACTTGTGGCCTCGAGATATTAACCCGTGGCCTTAAGATATTAACCTGTGGCCTCAAGATACTAACTCGTGGCTCCGTTTACTCTTCTGGTCTTCGGGGTCAATATGACCCCACATTGAAATGAATGGGAAATGTGAAAAAAACTAAATATATTTTCTTCATGTGTCAAAGAAAAAAAAATCGGCATAAATCTGAAATTTTTTTACAGAGAAATTAAGGCCTAGTACTAGAGCATAAATATAATATATCATAAAAAATAATATTTCATATGCAAGCTAATGGTGTAGCCTAGTTGAGGAATTGTATGGTATATGGATACAAAAGTACTTTATATCTCCAAAAACACAGCATTAATGAATAGGTGAGAAGTAAACAAAAAAAATTATATATTATTTATATGATTAAAAATGTATATTTTTTTGTACAATTACTCAATCAATTGTTGGGGTCGTATAGACCCAGAAGCCCAGAAGTGTAAACAGGAAACAAAGACCATTTGAAGGTTAAATATAATTTGGATGGATGGATGGTCCACTCTGAAAATTTGTATAAAATAATTTTACGCGACTAAAATATTATTATATCCTATTATAAATCCCTTGCATCCAAACTAGATGATTATTTAAACAAATATTACTGTTGCTCATAATTTAGGTTAGTGATTTGAACAAACCCTAATTGCTAAATATTAAACTACTGTATAGTGTGTACCCCACATAAAATACAATAAAAATGTTTGAAAAAAAAGTTGCTCACTGCTGCTCTACTTATAATTACTTCAGTTAAGAAGAGAAACTGTTTGGTGATGTCTGGTGTAGGGAAATACATTTATGCGGATTTACAGGTCTCTAAATTTGGGCATTATATTTTGAAGGACAATGTTCTTAGCCGAGGGAGCCCTGGTTATTTCATTTCCACTGCCTCGTGAGCTGTCCCTTTGACCGAGAGTGATTCATAATGTGACAGCCTGATGAACCCTCTGTCTGTGATTAAGGAGACTAATTGGTTTGAATATACTCTAGTGGTGTCCTTGGAGTGGATAGAGTTGCAGGCACTATGATTGTGCAAGCTGCCTATCGGCTTACAGTGGCACGGCTGACAACTAAGCCACTGGTTCGGCAGAAGATGCAGTGAGGTATACTTCGAAAAAAGAAAGGGAAAATAAAAAAGACGCTCCCCCAATTACAGCAATTTCCGTCGAAAAAAGAAAACGGTTGTCATTGTCATAACACAATCATTAGTGTATAAATGGAAGCGCTTCTTTGCCCCCTCTGCCTCGTTCCTTTAAAAAAACGCCTTTAGAAGATGTTCGCGTTCGCTCGTTCCCCAATTTACATAAAACTGCTTGGATTACCATGTAATTGGATCACTTCACCCTTCCATTTTGGGCCGTGTCAGTATAATAACATTGCAGTTAACAAAGCTCAGGAGTTCTTTCACAACACTCCTGACTAAACACACAAAACATTTCGCGCAGTCGTATAATCTTACCAGTGTTGGGGAGGGTTAGGCGGCCACCCAGGAAATTGAAAGTGCCGTAGGAGGTGTTGACGTTGTCTCTCGGCAGCGTTTTGAAATACGTCTGAGAGGAAAGGCGGTTCATGAATTCGTTGGGGTCGCTCGGCAGTTTGCCGTTGTGCAGCGTGTGGGAGCCGTTGGGAAGGGGCTCCAGGAGGGGGCCGTTACTCATGGAGAACTTCCCGGTGACTTCGTGCCGAGAGCGTAGAGTTCCCTGGTAGCTGGTGGTGGTGGTGGTCAGATCAGGTTGGATGGTGAGCAAATGAGAGTTTTCTGTAGAAACAAAGAGAGTGAAAAACCCTTCGAAAGGTCACGCTGGCTAAAAGCACACAGCACAAATTGAAATTCAGTGCAAACGCACAAATCCATGGATGTAGCCAGGCCTTCGCGCCGAGAGAGACTCACTCGTAAATAAATCAATGCCTCCTCCTCCTCCTCCTCCTCCTCTTTAGCAGCCACAATCAATTCCATACAGCGTTTAAAGAAAGCCTGGCAGCCACGCTTTAAATTTCTTACACTTTAAATAAAGCTTACTGTGTGGCTCGCTTCATTCAGGTTCAAATCCCCAAAATCCAACTCCATATTTCACGATATCAGAGCCGCTCTCGTGTTTTTCCACATTAAACACTTTACATGTGTAAAAATAAAAGTGCACAGCAGTAGGCAGATTTGTTTCGTGGGAGGATCAATGGAAATCAGCTTAATGCTACTATTACCAAATCACTTCCCACGGTAGCAGGCGAACGAGTGAAGGTCTCCTCTCGCACGCAGCTTTCAAAGAGGATTCAAGTAAAACCAAAAATCACAATCATTTGCAACTGTGAAGATGACACACAAAACTATGACTACCTCGGTTTAACGCACACAACGCACACACACACACACGAGGACCGTGGGCCGCTACGGCCACAGGTGGTACGGGAACACGGCCACTGATGAAAGGATGAGCGTGAAACAACACCGTGACGAGGAGTGGATAGTGTAGAGAAACAATAGCCTACTGCTGCGGGCTGCCCTGCGCGGTGCCCACACACCTGGCTTGGTGGGCTTGATGCCCATGGGCTGGAAGCCAGTGGTGAGAATGGAGGAGTCGGCCACGTCTGCATCGAGACCTTCTTTCTTCCTGCGGTACACCAGCACCAGTATGATCAACAGAAGAGTCAGACACAGAGCCACCACCACGATCCCCACGTACAGAGCCACGTCCTCGGCACCTGACGCCGCTGCAGAGACAGAAACACACATGTGTGCATTACTATGCGTCACAAAATTTGGGTTGCCATGTTGTCAGTGTTCACATCTATTCACAATGCACCCTATTTTTATGTCATAATCATTTGTTAAACAAGTATTCAAAACTTCAATGAGCTCGTTGTTTCAGCCTTAAATTATTACATTGTTTAAAAGAATACATTTCTAGCTTACTGTGATTTTGTATATGTACAATTTTGAAATGCACAACTTCTGATAACAGATCACTCTAAATTGCAATGTGGACTCTGTAAAGCTGGTTTGAAGAGATGCATGTTGTATACAAATAAACGTAAACTGAATTGAATTTATTTATTAGTCAACAATGAGTGGATTAGGCTGATAATAGCTGTTGAAGCTGTTACTAAAATGTTTTGATGCCTCACTTTACTTGAAAAATGTCTAGTTAAAGCAGAAATGTAAAAAAGCTAGATTTCCTCTGTAACACTTTAAGATATATAATTTTTTAATTAATAACATTAAAATGATTGTTTTAGACAACGCTAAATAAATTATTACATATTCGTTCAAACAGTTGACAAATTAAAAAGACACAGACCACAGAGAGCTGAAAACTACACTACCATTCAAGTTTAGGGTCAGTTACCCTGTCATGAATGTTTTCTTGACCTCAATGACATTTAATATCCTCATGACAACCAATGTCAAAGCCAACCACATGACAGAGTTTGATGTTATGTTAACCTATAAAGCTAACGTTTCTTACGTTTGATAATTAATCTGCAATGTCATGTTTATGATATAATTCATATTGTCATGGCAATGTCATGTTGTCATTACCAAGATGACATATTGGTTTATGTCAAGTTGTCATAGCAAACTTGTCAAACAATGTCATATTTGCATTAAAAATGAATGAGAAAAATGAAATCATAATGAGCAAATGTCACTTAATGACAGCCGTCATAAACATACATAAAACCTCCTTTATATTCATGACATGTGTCATGTCATATGCACACCCCTTCAAGTACAGAGTTACCCAGTAACATTATTACAATTTTAAAATAACATTCCTATTTGAAGTCTAATTTCAAAATGTTCAGCATTATTAAACCAGTCTTCAGTGTCACATGATCCATCAAAAATCATTTTAATATGCTAATTTGGTGCTCAAGAAACATTTGAGTAAAAATGTTGAACAGTTGTGCTGCCTGAAAAAAAAATCAGTTAAAGAAGAAAAGGAAAAAAAAAAAAAATCCCACAGATTTCTTTGAAAGAAATCTTATGTAAATGTCACATTTGATCAATGTAATCTTGCAGAATAGAAGTTATGCATAATGCAAAAATTCTATATGCATGTATGAAACCCATGAATGACCTGCTGCAATTGAGTGTAGTAAACAAAAGAGAACATGGCCTAGAGGAAAACACAATGCATGCAGTGAGTAATCCATTCCAAACATAGCTGGTTAAAAACTACTTAAAATGACAATCAATGTCAATTTTAAAATGAAATACCTGTTCTTCCCACGTATTACTTTGTAATCTGATGTTAACGAAATTTTGCCAGATGGAAGATTTTTTTTAAGCATAAAATTATTAGCCAACAGAATTACCGAAACCTGAGTTGGCTTGGATTGTGCGAAAGGGAATTAAATGCTGCGAAAACATTCCAGTAGTTGTGCAGCTTCCTCACTGCCGCCTCCTTAAAAAGGTAATCATATCTGTGCTTCAGTGGGCTGTTCTGCAGTTGGAGAGATGGGAGTGTTTGCTGGCAGCTTGCTACATCAGCATTCTTCAAGCTGCTGGATTTACGGCCATGATTTTGAAAGACACTTCCTTCCAGAGAGAGAGAGAGAGATAGAGAGAGGCAGAGTGTGTTTGTATGCATCTGTGCTGTGTTTCCGACACAAAGCAGATTTTCTTATGAATCCACATAATTTCATGTGCCCTCTCTTGTTGTGGCCTGCAGCTTTATGGCTGCATACCCAGAGACAATCACATCCAAAATTATTCTAATCAATTGTGTCGGTGGGTAATGGGATTTGAGAAGGCTGTCTCTGTGGCGTGCTGATTTTTGGGTGGTAGAGGTGTCTGCGCTCACTGCTGGGAGAGACCCAGTGGCTCTACATTGTGAAGAGAGACTGCAGAGGCGTATTCAGGACTACTTAGATGCTACGTGGACTGACAGCTAAAAGCTATGAGGAATCGCTCCGCTGAAGCTACTGAACTCAAAGCAGTGCATATGGGCCATATCATTGAGCATAACACACTGACCTGCATCACAGTCCACTCATGAACACACGAAGTGGGGTCAACAGAAGGGCATTTTAAAAATAAAGGTCCATGTTTTTAACAAACTCAGAGAAGAAATTGCTGATATATTTACGATCGTCCAGAAATCGTTCTATGCTAATTTGCTTCTCAAGAAACATTTTTTATCAATGTTGAAAACTGTTTTTTTTTTGTTTTTTGTTTTTTTTTATGAATAGAAAATTCAAAGCAACAGCATTGATCTGAAATAGAAAGCTTTTGTAAAATTATCGACTGTTCAAAAGTTTGGGATCAGTTCATGTTCACTGTAAAAAAAATATATTTTCATGATTTGTAATCGCAACATTTTTTCTTTTGTCAAATCAACTTAAATAATTTATGTGGTTCAGATAACATAATATTTTGAGTTCCTGATGATTAAATCAATCTACGTCATTGTATTAATTGCATTAACCATTTCAATGAACAACCAGGTTGCAGGTTATATTTTAAAGAAATAAAGAATTTAATAATTGTAGTCTCCAAGCTTGCATTAAATTGATCAAATGTGACGATAAAGACATTTAAAATGTTAGAAGAGATTCATATTAAAAAATACATTTTTTTTTACTTTCTATATAACAAAGAATCCTGAAATAAATGTACAGAACTATGTTCAACATTGATAATAATAGTAATAATAATTTCTTGAGCAGCAAATCAGCAGAGAATGATTTCTAAGTATCATGTGACACTAACACTTCAGCTTTGCCATCATTTGAAATCATATTTTTTTCTATCTTGTAATCATAGTCCATACTATTACTGTTATAATTTGAATTAACAATAGGCCTACAAGCGTTTGTGTTTATATTTAAAAGATGGAACTTAGGTAAGGAACATAAGCAAGTTAATGACAAATTTATGTTAAGGTTACTAGTTCATAATATGATTATTGTGTGAATTAATAATAATAATAATAATAATAGATTTTATTTATAACGCACTTTTCAAGGAATCCCAAAGTGCTACATGAAAGAACAACAATAATAGCTACAGGATACTAAAAACAATAAAACAATAAGACAATCAGCAGCACATAAAAGCCTTTCTAAATAAAAAGGTCTTCAGTTCAGCTTTAAAGGTGTCCAGGCTCTGTACTTTTCTCAGATCACTCGGGAGGTGGTTCCAAAGCCGGGGTGCAGCTCGGTCCCCCATGGTACGGAGTCTGGTGGTAGGGACTTGGAGAAGCAGATGACTAGATGATCTGAGAGTGCGGGAGGAGGATTTCAGGGTGATGAGTTCTTGTAAATATGGTGGTGCATGTCCAGTGATACATTTGTGTGTGTATAGCAGAATTTTGAAATCGATCCGGAATGCAACAGGGAGCCAGTGGAGTGAGTGTAAGATGGGAGTTATGTGGTCGTATTTTCTGACTCTCATGAGGACTCTGGCAGCGCTATTTTGAATGTATTGTAGCTTCTGCATGTTTCTGACAGAGATTCCAGAGAAGAGCCCAATTGTTGCATTTAAAGTGTCAATTTATTTCTGAAGCATCTTTTTTCTTCTTCTCATGCCTTTATTTCACAGTTCATGGTTGTTGCTGTTGTTATTATATTATTATTATTAGTCCAGGAGATTTGACTCTCCTCGACCCAATCATGATCACACTCACATCCTCACACTCTCTGCTTGGTTTTATTTGGTCTAAACAAGAGTGAGATTGCCAAAGTAAATTATTCAATTAGAATCATCCCCAAGCCTAAAATCACACAGACAATTAAAACAGGGCTGTCTAATATCATTATGCCAGCCTGCGTCACTCTAATTAAGCTGTCTTCCAATTGTTCATCACACTCTTAATCACCAGAGTTGCAATAAACACCCTTATTGCTATCAGCGGAGATGTTAATGAAGACAATCTACACTTCTCAGGCCTACAGGTGCGTGGACCACTTAATTTCATCCAAATATATCTCTACTGATGTGACTTTAGAGTATCTGCTAATGCCGCTCAGGAGTCACCGGCAACATGTCTTGACATGTTTTGTGTGAACACTCCTCCTGACTGATGACTCTGTCAATATGACATGATATGGTGCAAACAGGAGGGTGGCCGAGATGCAGGAAGCCGCATTTCATCAGGGTTTGTTTTATGACAGCTGGTCAATCGTGAATGACCGAGAGCATGCAAACAGGAATCGTTCCTGCGTCTTGGTATCGATGATGCATTAAGTGTGTCTGCGGGAAGTGACTTTGTCATGGTTAAAAAGGACTTATGATATCATAAACTGAAAGTCGTCGCACAGACAGATGATGGGGGCTGGGTTTGTGCCTGTAGCATGTGAAAAAAGCACACAAAAAAATAAAAATAAAAATAATAAAATAAATAAATAAATAAAAGAAAGAAAGAAGTGTCTGTAAGTTTGTAAAACTCCAGAGTTTACTGTACTCAGGTTCCTGCACACTTTTTAATATATTCTAATATAACAACATGATATAAATATAAGGCAAAAACTAATTTGGGGACATACCTAACCACAGACATAATAAATGCATGGCTATGCCTATAACTGCACACATCACGCAATGAAAACACGAGAGAAAAATGTGATGTCAGCTCACACTCAGAGTGCCTCGTCCATCGTTAAAACAATTAGAATATCATAATAGACAATACACATCGCACACTCATTCGCACATTAAGAATGGACTTGCAACTGAACTGACATTTGCCAACTTTCTTCTCTCCTCCTCTCCTCTCTCGCGTGCAGAAGACAGACCGAGACAGACGTTATTCTGCCGCGAATGTGACGCGAATTGTCACGTGAACAAGCAAATCCAAATTAGATGGGTTTTAATTTGGAAAACATTAAGATATGACTAAGTCGCAGTGTCATCTAAAATTTAAGACCTTTCATACGTAAAAATAAGACTTTATAAGACTCTTAATGGCCTTAAATTTTAAATATCTAATTTAAGACTTTTTAAGAATTTTTAAGGACCTGCGGGAACCCTGTGTACTGAATCATGAAACTTTCTGTGAGAAAAAAGTAAAAAAAAAGGTAACGTAAATATTTTTTCCCTCTATTATTATTATAATTATTATAAAATAAAATAATAATTAATATAATCAAATAATAATAACTTAATTTAACCATGCATGGCATGTAACAAAAGGGAAAATGATAACAGAAATATTAATAATAACAGTAGAAAATAAATAAAAATAAAATATAAATAATTAATAAAAAATAAAATTAAGCTATTAAGTAAAAATTGATCAATTGATATTTTATATCAATTAATATAACCAACTATACACATGCTTTTCTTTGTGTTTTCAGTTAGAGTAATAAAAAAAAACTTCTTTAAATTAAAATGATTGCCCAGAATGCATTGTTTTTTAAAACACATAACTGTTTTAATGAAAAAACAGTATGTTACTGTCAGAATTGGTCTTTTTTACAGTGATAAGATACTGTTATATTTAAAGCAACATGCTTACAAAGTATATTATACTGCATTATATGAGCCAACCACTGTCCACGACTCCAACAAAATGCAGGATGTTTCTCTCCCCTGCTCATCCACCCACAGAGGCTATCAGAGCCTCCATAGTGCAACTTTTTATCATGTCTAACAGATGTATTGAAGAGCCAATCACCGAAGTTGCCTATATACTGAGCTAGCGTTCCCTCTGCCTTGCTCAATAAATGAACAGACATCCATCACACTTTAATTGACACAGTTAATCAGCTTCTTATAATTGAATGGATTCTGCCTGATTCCACGCAGCAGTTTTCTCGTCTCTTCCTCCCTCCGAGCGCTCTCTCTCGCCTTGACACGGAGGCGGCGAGAGAGGCAGTCGATCTGCTTTCGGCATCAGATTCCCACACCCATGCTCCCGATTTGCTGTAATCAACACAAAACAGAGCGAGCGATGTTCCTGCTGTTCCTGAGGCTGATGTAAGGTGTGTCGAAACACAGGTTTCTGGAGGTGTAACAGAGTGGGCACTGAACATCTTGTGCTGTCTAACAGTGGGGTGTCAGGCCTGGCCTGAGGGGACCAGACTCCGCCTGTGGGTAAATCTCAGAGAGTGCCTTCCCCTCCTCTCATAGTGTGATATAACCTACAACCTGCAATTCTCCTATCATGGCTGACAGGTTGACATTTACGGAGACAGTAGCGATTCTGTCAGGAAGATTGAGAGTTTAAGTTTATGCTAGGTCTGTGGCATTGTTTACACCTGATATTAATGCGTTGTGGTCGATCAGAATCCAAAGTACATATTCCTGTTGTTTGCACCTGGTGTTTTAACCCTCGGCGCCATTAAGGCCACTGAATAAAATGGCCGATTTTGTCAAATTGGGTGTTAAATTCCCCTCCACTGGATGGCATACATGTTATCTTTCATCCCCGACTCAAAAAAACCGTCATGTTTCTATACAAAATGTTCGAGTTAGAGCGCATTGAATCAGTCAGATCAAAAGCGGAGCTAGTGTGTGCAAGTGAGCTATTTTATCAGATCCTCTCCGCAATTGTGGCAAAAGTATTGTAGTGGAGATTTTGTTTAATACCACTGGGTATATTAGATGAGGTCAAAGTATTCAGGTGGGGAGTTGCAATGACAAGTCCGATCTGTACAGACTCGGCACGCGAGGCAGATCTGGCCACGCCCGCGCTGGTAGTATCATCTCTGTGCATTGCCGTTGCGAATATATATAGCCTA
>JAOTRC010000005.1:22165001-22177114 GCA_027497675.1 Cyprinella lutrensis
GTTTAACGTGTGGCAAATTTACTGGTCGCACATGTGCGACTGGATGTAAAATCCAGTCGCACACTCTGAAATTTTGGACGCAATGCTATTGCTAGCCTCTCCGAAATTGCCAACTCTACCTTTAATAGTTTGACAAACTTGACTGCAAAATGGCCAGTATAGGATTCCTTGTTCGATGGCATATAACTAAAGCCATTTCAATTCATCTGCAATATTGTCTTGTCATATTGATATATGCAACTAATTACTTTTAATTTGATTATTTAATCTTCATTTCATTCAATTAATTTAATTTTAATTGATTGATAGACCTTATACCAACCATTTTTCTTCATTGAATTTCCATAGAATTGGCATATCATGACTGTTACTGCGGCACTGAGAAAACGACTCATAAAAAGGGCTTTTGCTCGTCTTGCCCGCTCACGTGAGCAGCTGAGACTGCAGACTTTGTTCCATGTGAGTTCTGCTTGTGCTCTTTTGCTCTGTGCTGATAGCACGGGGTCAACATGAAGGACAGGGGTGGAAGTGTGTTATCTGCGAGGGCCACGGAGGGCAACAGTCTCTGTAAGAAGATAGGCAGCCCAGGAACTGAGATATTTGTCTCCAACGCAGATAGCATTGGGAGGTAAAGCCGAGAGACGAAGTCTGGATCTAAGCGAAGCTTGTCTTTACAATGGTGATGTAATGTTTTGGAATATACTTTCTCAGTGTTGGAGATTTGTAAAGTCTAAAAGGGCATGAAGTGAAAGAGCAGTCTGAAACTCACTGTCTGGAAAAGCCTTATTGTGCAGAACTGTTGTGGGGCATTCCTTAGGTTTTTGGTTGGTTGCTAGATGAGCACATCTTCAAGTCTACAATGAGGGCTTGGACTCCTCCTTTTGGTTGTTTTTCACTTGCTTTATCTGTCCACCAAATAAATAATTTATATTTGTATTATGAATCTGGCAGATGCTTTTATCTAAATACTACAGATGAATAAAGTAAAAATAATTATTTAGAACTAATAAATATCACCATATTTTCCCAAGTGGATTAATCACAGTACATTAAGACAATTCGCTTCTGAAATGTTATGTTAAAATGTGTAAATGAAGCACTTTCTAATTGAATATGCACTCATTTGCATACATTTCCAGAACAGAAATCTGAATATTGTTTCTTTTTTTACATATAAAAGTTTTTGCAGAAGAGATTTTGGATAGAAAAAATGTGTTTTGCGATAAAATGCGAATGATACACGAACAAAACCTTCAGAGCATAGATAGCTAGATATAGATATGAATAAAATGGTAAAGTTTAGTCTATGTAAGTACCGTTGAAGTGGAGATTTCTGGCTCAGTAAATGAGAAGAAACTCATTTTGAAAAAACACCCTAAGATGAAATCTACAGACACAAATAGATAAAGTGTAATCAAATAAACACTTTCTTGGTTTTCTTTTCACTGGCACAAATGGTAATGGATGACTTACATCCCAAATTTATATAAGTGGTTTGTTTATATCACTAACTAGTATAAGCAACAGTAATAATGATGCTTGATTTAGCAACACTGCTACTTATTTATGCAATATTATCTTCAGATGGTCATTCTGTATGCATTACATCATGGGCCAGCTGGCTAAAACTAAAGATATCTGTGAGTTTTCATGCAACATTCAGACGACCAGTCCACTGATAACACACATACTGTAGGCAGACGATTAAAATGTGCTTAAATAAAGAGAAATTGTGATTGTTACTGATGCACATTTAATAAAAGAACATGCATGCTGAGCTGTGATGAAAGATGCATGTCACCTTTGAACGGCTCAGTATGCCTCCGTCTTGTAGATCTAGTGGTATTTGGCTCGAGGGAATCTTCGTGCATTAGAAAACCTAATAAGGGATTTTTTCCCCTGTCGATTTTCACAGAATTCCATCACGCCGGGCACAAGTCAGTGTGATGAAAGCAAAGGAGCAGTCCGCGGTCTGCTGACTATTACACTTTAACTGCAGGGAAAGAGAAGCGGGTGCTATTTTTGTCGATCTACCCCAAGACATCTATTTACCTGCAAAAAGTATTTACTCTCGGTGTGCTGCATATCTAAATGTGATTTTGAAATGGCAAATTGTGCTGTGTGACATGGATTTACAAACTCTAAAATGCAAAGTCAGATGTTTTAAAACAGTATAAGCAAGATATAAAGTCACATACACTACTGTGCGTATGTAAATGTGTGTGTGTGTGTGTGTGTGTGTATAGGCCTTTAGTGAAATATTATTACAATGGTGGCAAAGCTGAATTTTCAGCTTCATTACTCCAGTCTTCAGTGTCACATGATTGTTCAGAAACATTCTAATATGCTGATTTGATACTCGAGAAACGTTTTGCTGCTTAAATTGTTTGTGGAAAGCCCTGAGACATTTTCTTTGATGGACAGAAATTTCAACAGAAGAGGATTTATTTGCATTTTTTTAAAGGGATACTCCACTTTTTTTAGAAATAGGCTCATTTTACCACTCCCCCAGAGTTAAACAGTTGAGTTATACCATTTCTGAATGTATTCAGCCGATTATTTGATATTTAGAAGAATATCAGTAACCAGACAGTTTCTGGTTTCATTGACTTCCATAGTATATTTTTTTTAAGTCACTGAGAGCAGAAACTGTCTGGTTCCTGATATTCTTCTAAATATAAAAAAAATCAGCTGAATGGATTTGAAAACGGTGAAACTCAACTATTAAACTCTGGGGGAGTGGTAAAATGAGCCTATTTCCAAAAAAAAGAGAAAAAAGTGGAGTATCCATTAACATTATTAATGTCTTTACTGTCACTTTTAAAACATTTGTTGCATCCTTTCTTCACAAAAGTATCAATTTCTATAAAATTAATCAAAGTTGTAGTGTTTTGTTTGGGTTTTATCCATAATGACCCCTGTTCTCTCTTACAGGTCTCGTGTGAAGGGTCTCATATCTCGGATCTAAAGGGAAAGGCTGTGTGTTTGGCCCGATGATGCGGCTCCTGTTGCACCAAGTCGACATCTTATCATAGAATAAATGACCCTGTGGATCACACTGAAGATTCAAATAAACTTCCACTCCATCCACCACAGGCTTGTGTTTTCATTTTTCACCCTGTTATTGCCAGCACTGTCGCAGGCAGTGCTGTGAGACACATTATATTTCCTGCTGTGCTATCAGATGCGCTCTAATCTTAAAGGAATAGTGCACCCCCCCAAAAAATGAAACTTCTTTCATTATCCACGCACCCTTCTGAAGTCATATGAAAGCTTTGAATGGGAAACAGCCTGAAATTGAAGTTGTTGTCCATGTGTATGTAAGGAAAAAAGGACGTTGGGTTAGTAAATGGAATAGACTGTATGGCTGGTTATCAAATCAAACTGATTGTCGTCTTGCTGGTTTATTCACTCTTACACGACTTTCACATCACATGCATTGCTATTGTGAACATGCATGTCACATGCATCTGATTGTGAACAGATTGTGATGATATGACAAGAAGTTGGCAGGTGTAGCCCATTATCTCTCAATATATAACAAAGACAGCAATAGATTCTCAAGCTACACTGATCCGATGTATAACAGTGCAGACTTGACACATTGGACAGGTCATGATGCAACTGTTACTTTGGGACAACGAAGCCATCATGCCTTGGGGCGGATTGGCAGTGCTAATAAGCATCCCGACATGATAATTCCAGCTCAGAATATCAAATACAGAAGAGATAAAAACAGTAATAACCGTTGATTTCGACTGATTTGGCAGCCTTAGAAACGGCTTTTATGTGCAGGAAAACATTTTAGCTTTGAAAATGACATACTTTAGTCAAAGGAAGCATTGTCATGTCTCTTTCCTTGTCATATAATTGGTTTGTCAAGCATAGCTGAGGTCTGCAATACCGAAACCAGGATACAGGATCTCGTGTATGTCTATATCGGTTATGTAACTTCTTTATATAACTGCATTTGAACAAGCTCACTATTAGCGAGTCAGTACCTGAGCCCTCGGCCCCTCTGAGCCTTTGATCCTTTATGGAGGTTCAAGTCATATTGCTGGTGCTCTTGTAATCTCTTTGAAAATAACCACGTAACCTTCAGATCTCACAAGTTTCAAAGGAATGCAAAACTGGGGTCCACCACTTTCAGATTCTGGAAAACTGACAAAATCGTTCGCCCGTTTCTATGGCAACGCCGCACACGCTCAATGACATTTTTTTTTCCTCTTCAACTGGTCATAGTGCCATGTGTGCCCAGAATAAATAAGCATGTTGAAGATGGTGTGTGTAAAAAACAATTTGGTGGTGAAAATACTCTGAGCTTTTGTAGATTGATTCACCCTGTAAAATGTGAATAATTCAACTCTTTCAGAACATCTGTTTTGCCGACCAATGGTGTAGACGTACATTTCTCAGGATTGATGGCACAGAAATTACACGCTTTATCTTTAGTAATTATTTAAGTTTTGTGTTTTGTGTTGTAGGTGAGGTGCCTTGAAACTCTGGACCAAACCAACAATACTGAAAATGAAGATCTGTGTTGCTTTTATTGTAGTAGCTGTTCTTCACATTGCTCAGGCTGGTGAGTTTCTGTCTTTCATGCACTGATGTATTAGTTTTGTTGAAAAGTGCTTTGATAGTATGACTAATTGAATAAAATATTAATGATAAAAAAGGGAATAATAAATAAAATGGATTATATAAGAGTCCATAGTACTTTGTAAGCAATAACATAAAATATTAAATACAACAAAAGATTGAATTCATTGAAAAATATAAAATAAAATGGGTATTATGGAATTATTTTTTTATATTTGGAATACAAGAGTTCATTGCACTTTGAAAGCATGTAGTCAACTTTTAATAAAATTAAGTAATGATTAAAAAATAATATAATAAGGAATTCATTTTTCTATCTAAAAAAAAACAAGAGTTCACTGTAGTTTGAAAGCATGATGTGTACTTTGAATGATATGTAACAAACTATATAAAAAAACACAAAATAAAAACGTATTAAAAATAATTTCTTAAAGGGATAGTTCACCCAAAAATGAAAATTCTGTCAGTATTTACTCACCCTCATGTTGTTTCTTCGGAACACAAATTAAAATATTTTTGATAAAATCTTAGAGCTGGATCACTCCTCCATACTAGTCCATAGGCTTCTTGAGGGATTAAAACTTGACGGCCTCGAAAAGTTATTAAAGACATCGTTAAAATAGTCCAAGTGACTACAGTGGCTCAATCTTAAGTTTATCAAATGACGGGAACATTTTTTGTGCGCAAAAAAACAAACAAACAAAAATAAACACTTTATTTCAATTATTCAAAGTCCTTCTCTCTGGGCCTCGAGTCAGGTTACTAGTTTAA
Organism: Cyprinella lutrensis; assembly: GCA_027497675.1. Taxonomy (NCBI): domain Eukaryota; kingdom Metazoa; phylum Chordata; class Actinopteri; order Cypriniformes; family Leuciscidae; genus Cyprinella; species Cyprinella lutrensis. Next base: position 22,170,372 of record JAOTRC010000005.1, read on the forward strand.
CAGTGTATGATCTGATCGTATGACCAGCGTCGGCCAATAGTGAGCGTACGTGTGACGTAGCAATTCCACTAGTTTAACTGACTAGAGGACCAAAGAGAAGGAAGTGAGTGGTTGAAATAAAGTCATTATTTATGTTTGTTTTTGCTCACAAAAAGTATTCTCGTCACTTCATAAACTTAAGATTGAGCCACTGAAGTCACTTGGACTGTTTTAACGATGTCATTAATAACTTTTCGAGGCCGGCTAGTTTCAATCCCTCAAGAAGCCAATGGGCTAGTATGGAGGAGTGATCCAGCTCTCAGATTTCATCAAAAATATGTTAATTCGTGTTCCGAAGATGAACGAAGGTCTTACGGGGTTTGAACAACATGAGGATGAGTAAATACTGACAGAATTTTCATTTTTGGGTGAACTAACCCTTTAATATTCTATTATGTTAACATTATAAAATGTCTTTACTGCCACTTTATCAATTTAATGCATCCTTCCTGAATCAAAAAGGTATCAATTTCTTTAAGAATAAATCTTAATCTGGGTTGGCGAAGTTACTGAATACTGAACGGTTGTATATTAATGTGGGCAGCAATATAAACATTATCTCATGCTTTGACTTCAAAACACATAACACCTATGCATAACACATTTGTGCAATTTAACTTCCCTAAATGGCCTGGGTGGAATGAAAAATGAGCTTGGCATACACACTGTTGTATGTCTACAATAACTCGATTACAATTTCATGTTTGAAAAGCCCATTCAAGGAAAAAAAAAGGCAGGTGGAAAATTCAGTATGTGTTTGTGCCTAGTGAAACAACACTCAAATGGAAGCCATGGAAGACGTATTTCATTTCCATTTCTCATTCTCACAGGGCCGTGTTATTCGTCAGCTGGACCGGAGGCCATTTTGGAAGTCTTATTCGGGCTGAGGTTGTGCCAGGTTTGGGAAGGTTACTACAGGGCTAATGTGAGCAGCTCTGGTAATGAGCTCTCTAGGGACGCTGAGCTGTGCCCTCACAGGACCAAGAGCGGGGGGTGAATTATGGTACTTGGATACAGTTGGATACAGAGTTACTGATGACTCCATTTAACAGACCCAAGATCAGACTGGCTGGGCTGTTCATTCACCCCTGGCTTTATAGCATATTCACCTTCCAGTTTTGTTCTGCTAACCAGTCCCTCGGTCACCGCTTTACCTAACAACCATCTAAACCTAATGTAAACTAATACCTTGGTGACAAGAAAGATGACTGGCTGTGAATAAAGACGACAGTTAGCCGTAGCCTGCCAGACGACAGTGGGTTTTTCATATGTAAATATGCAGAGAGATTAGTAAGCAATGGCAAATAATATTCGTACCAACAAAGAACATGTGGAATGCATCTAAAAGAGATGCTGACAGCTTTTGATCAAACATTTGTCAAGGAGAGTGGCGAAGAAATAAAATAATTGTCCTTGTTTGCCATTGAGTGGACTCATTTGTTAGCGAGACAGGCTTATATCATCACGCTAGCCTGGCTGAACAGGGAATTAATGCTAATGAATACATTACAATAAGAATCGTGTTCCTGTCTCTGATTCTGTGCATGAATTTTAAAAGACAGGTGATGAGAGATCAACAGCTAAGCGATGGAGAAAAGACACTTTCTTCTCTCTGAAAAACTGCACAAAGCGACAGAGGAACTCTCTTGACTTATTTGAGAAGAAATGAATTGCAGATAAAATACTAGCAGCAATATAGGCAGAGTCAACATAAAACACCATTCTCAACCCATTTGACTTTGATAACGTTACATTTTGAAATAAAAAGGATTCGTAAAAGATAAGTGGGACCTCATTTAATCCCTTGGGAATTGATTGGATCATGAAAAGTGGACATTCTGTGCCATTTAAGTCTGTAGTCAATTGTGAAGGAATACTTCCACTTTTATGTGTGTGGCATCATTTCCCATTTCACGATACTATCAAAGTGAATTTTGTCCAGTTTTATCCATGGCAAAGTTTTATGTTGGTTTGCTGTACAAATCTCTGCTTAACATTTGCTCACCTGTTTAAGAAAGTACACGAACACTCACGTCTCTGTCAAGGCAAAGTTAGTCGTGGACGTGGAGTCCTTGGCATTTCGAAAGATGTTGATCTTCGTTTTAGTCCTCTTTTTGTCTTAAAAGTTTGAGAGTTTGAACAAAAGAACAGCGTGAGCGTCCTGCTAGGCATAATCGGCATAACCCGATTATGTCAACGTCTGTCGACATGGTTACTATCGCAGTAGGAGGTCAAACCTGGCGGAAACCGGAGGTAACGCGGATATTACGCCACTGACTGGCGACTCCTTGCCCCTGCTCACACGCCCCATTTCCTTGATTAAAATCACAATTTCCTCACGATTTACAAATAGCTGGAAACATTTAGTTAGTAATCAACTAAACAAAATATAACGTTGTCCTAGTGGTTTTTGGATATTTTACTACAAAAATCCTGCATTTTATCAAACAAATTGTTTCAACAGCCATTCACATGGAGCTGCTTATGTGATGGGAAAGTCAAAAAGGATACATTTTGGAAAAAGTACTTTGAGGTCATAACTAATCGAACCATGCAGGAATAAAAGTTTTTTTTTATAAAAGTTGCTTTATTGTCTCTAGTGTTCATTTTAGCTGGAAACTTAAGTCAATTCTATCTATATGTATGTTTGCAAAAACGTAGCTAGAGGCACATTTTTCCAACGAGCCTGTTTTTTTTTAGGGTACTTCTGATCAAACATTTGGCAAGGAGAGTGGCGTTGAAGCTAAAGGTCAAAGTTCGCCTTTGAAGATCTCAATCAAATATCTCATCATTTGCTATTGTTGCAGAGAACTTTATTGCATCAAACTGTAATAAATGGTCTTTCATTTTTGGGCAAACTAACTCTTTAAATTGTTGTGTAGACCTACAACAGTAGTCTTAAACAATGCTTAAACATGTTTTTGGAAAGTAGTAAACGTTAATATTTTATTTTGATGGTTCCTTTTGAACGTTCTATTGAATATAAGTAACTTTGCAAATACATGTCAACTACCTCTCATTAGAGTATTAGTAGACTGTTTACTTACTATCTCCCAACTCTTAATTTTGTGATGCTCCTCCAACAGACTACTACTGACTATAAATAACTTTGCAACTACATGTCAACATATTCTGTCCCCAACCCTACTAGTCTACTTATACACTACTAACACTCCAGTGAGAGTTATTAGAGATGTAGGTCCAATGTTACTTATTGTCAACTGAATGTGTTAAATGGACCATCCAAATAAATGAAACCCATTTTTCTTTCTTTGTAATAATATGCAATATTTGTGCAAAATAAGACAAGGGAATGTTTATTAAGAAAGTAAATAGGGTCCATTTTGATTTCATGTCGAATTTAAACAAGTAATGAAGTGAGAGAACCAGAAAAATAGACAGTGATGGCCAATTTCCCCTTCAAAATATGCAAAAAACATATCTTCAACCTCCTTAACAGGTGAAGTATGCACTAATAAGGAACCAAAGCCAGACAAATAATTGTCTATTCCAGACTCCCTGCCATTAAGATATTGTCTTTGATTTCCAATCATCCTGCTGTAAGGGTGAAGAGGTGTGTGTGTGTGTGTGTGTGTGCGTGTGTGTGTGTGTGTGTGCGTTGTGCCAGGGTGCCTGTAACACAATAACGCAGTGGCAGGTCTATTTGGACATCTTGTCAAGGGCACATCTATAAGGCATCAAAGTGCTCTTTAAAAGGCCTGCAGGAAGCCCCATTTCAACTCGCCGTTGCTCAAAATCACAATGGCCAATGCTGGACACCTCCAGCTGCCTCGTCCTTGAGCGGGGAGGAGGAACCGAGCGGGAGAGTCACACAATTACCTTTCAGATCAGCAGGGATGAGACCGAGTCAACAACACTCACATCTGTAATCTCACCTAGACCTAAACATTCCATGTTCAATAAAACGGAGACAACAAGATTACAGGTGATTCATGGGATCTGAGGCAGAGTGGGCAGGGTCAGAGTGATGTCGTCATAATCTTGGATTCAAGTGCATCATGCTATACACACAAAACGAATTTAGGTCTTTGAATACTGGGTTTTGGAATTCAGGAAAGCATGTTATCGAGAAGCTTACTTCATAGAAAATATTACTTGGTTGAAGCTTGCCAAAAAAAAAAAAACTACTTAGCGTACTTAGGGTATTTTCACACTAAAAACAAGTTAAGCGGAACATCTACAGGAAAAATTAGCAGTCTTGCACCTTTGTAAGAGCCTGGCTCAATATTTAAATGTCCTGGGTTTAAAGCTTCACAACAAAAAACTGCTATGCAAACATCATGTTTTAGGACTGGGCAAAATATCAACATTTGATGTAACATGTTATCACAAAGAGTTCAGTACCCCTTATGGCCATTATGTTTCATAAATAACTTCTAGAATCACAGCTTACAACTTTGAGGGTTGACTTTGACTATTATAACCTTCTTGTTACTTCAATAAATTCCCAAATTAAAGCCCAAGCCATCATTGTCATTGAAATTAGCATTGGAAGCTTAAAGTTCTACAAAAGTGCATAGAAACACACAGCATTACTCAATGTGTTGACAATATCCATGAAACAGGAAGACAGGGCGGGACATATCGAACAGCTCTTTCCCTTTAAAAAAAAAAAAAAGCCAATAGTGTTTAGTTTATCACAGCATGACAAGAGCGTTTGAGCTCGATAAATCTGCAGTTTCCTCCTAATCTCTAACTGCTTCTCCTAATGTCTTCCATATCGCTTTAAAATATAGAATTCTGTACAGAATTTAAATGGGTCCGATATGCTTTGTGGCCTGCACCGATTGGCTATTGGTGTCGATTGGTCGATTGACACCGATTGGTGTCTCTGGACTGGAGCAGACTGTGTGTGCATGCCTCAAAGGAAAGCATATTTACACTTTCTGAATCTTTCACTTTCCCCATATATATATCTGCTATTCACCATGTACAAAGTAGTAAATGTGTGAACAAGTGACTGATTTTAGCAGGGGTGGGACGCTTTAGATTCTAGAGAGCATTTGATTGGACAGAAAATCTGATTAGAAGCTGAAGATCTCATCAAAATCATGAGCATTTTGGTTGAAGTGAGAGACTAAGTTTTGAATGCTTAAATCTTCTAAATACAAATTGTATCATTGTTTTGGAGCACACTAGCTTTCAGGTAACAGTAAGCAAGGCTAACATATACATACTAAAAGCCTTCAAATTTTGATTTCATGGGGATATTCATTCTACAAAATGTTAACATATATAATGTTAAATATTAAAAATATTTTTAACTTGATTTTTTTGGCCAAATTGAAAGTAAAGAAAAAGCTGTTTCTCCACAAAACATGCATAAAATGTAAAAAAACCTAACTATAACGTATATCTCAAATGAAATCACAAGGCAGAATAAAAGCTTATTTTTACAATATTTTAGTAAAACTTCTAGTTTTAAGCAGATTTAAGGCTAACGTGAAATCATGAGAGTGAAAAAGAAACCCGAGGAAGCAGCGAACGGAACAACAGGAGCTATAGCGAACGGGTGGGGGGAACGAGATTTATATTTCCTGGCACTGAGCCTTCATCCAAACCCAATTCATATTTATATAGGCCAACATTTTATCTGTTAAAAACTTCAAGAGGGAAGGAAATGCAAAGAGATAAAGTTCAGCAGAATAGGCTAGGATCCAGGGAAGAGGAAAACATTTGCTCCGAGTACTGAAAACATATTGCAGCGTAAGCTGGAAGATCTGTTTGTTCTCCATCAGTTAAGACACTGCCATGGTTCCACGCTGAATGCATCATCTTAACAATAACACATCAGTGAAAGATTGAAAAATGTTTTTTTTTGTGATGTTAATTTTGTTTTGTTTCTCCTTTGTAATTCTTCAATTTCACTTTAAAATCCAAATTAATCAGCACTTGCTCTGATCTTTAAAAGAACTTGAAAAGTTACTGAAAAGCGAAGATGTCTGAGGGACTGCATTCAATAAGGTAAAGCTCTCCTCAGAGACCATTCAGTACACGAGGCACTCCAGTCATAGGTGAGGGTTGTCTTTGTGTGTGTGGTTGATGTCGTATGACGTCTCTGACGTGTCGGGATTAGATGAAGCAGCCTCTTCACCGTGCTAAAGGTCTAACCAGCCAATGATTCAACAAGAGCCAGTACAAGAGGCTCATTAGGGTCAATTAGCCCTTTAAAGCCCACTTATTACATTAGACTCTTCACAGCTGAACTCATCCAGTTGATTGACCAATTGTGTTAAGTTACTGATTTGTTCCTTTTGAAAAGATTTGAAGAAAGAAAAAAAAAACCCCTATTGATTCTTGAGGCTATGGTAATAATTTTCCATGAAAGAAAGGAAGGGGAGAGAAAGGAAGAAATGGTAAGCCAGCATATCATGCGGATTAGTCCTCAGGTTCAGAACTGGACTCTGGCCTGTACAATTTGGTTTTAGTGTGGGAATCAGAGTATATGTACAGATTTAAGCTGGAATAAATATGATAAATGAATAACATTTTGTATTTTTGCTGCTAAAATATTAAAGGGATACTCCACCTTTTTGGAAATAGGCTCATTTTAAAACTCCCCCGGAGTTAAACAGTTTTACCGTTTTCGAATCCATTCAGCCGATTTTCGTATATTTGGAAGAATATCCAACCCGATCTCACGACCAAGTCGTACGAATTCGACGAATGATTAAAAAGTGGCT
>JAOTRC010000005.1:22315729-22335776 GCA_027497675.1 Cyprinella lutrensis
TATATATATAAAATAATTATACACAGTGCACCCACATATATTATGTAAACACAAACTTTTATTTTGGATGCGATTACTCGCGATTAATCGTTTGACAGCCTTGTTTCTGATTAAAAAAAATTAAAAAATGGTCTGGGGTATGAACTCCAGTATGGTTCATTCATGCTAATATAAATGACAATACAATTCGATAAATCTTGTTCATTTGTTTGATTGTGTTCTCACTCGCTTTCTTGTGTGACTGACACTGCAGAGCCTTTAGCAGAAATGGACTCCTGCATTCTTCAGAGCATTTGCAGTACTTCAGTTGCAGATATGTGCTGACACTTTGAAAACGAAACCAAAGGTTCAAAAACCAAAATATAAAACACGAGGTGAGCAACATTTTGTCGCCTTCTGTGTCATTGTTACCAAGCAACAAGCTGCTGCTTTTATTATGCAAATGCAAGGTGGTTTGGATCCAAATAATATAATGTGAACACAAACCAGAAGGAGGAGGAGCAATCGGACACTGGTTCAGAGCAGGCAATTGAACCTAGTATGAAAGCACCCTAGAAACACTTATACAGCAGTGCTAACTAGTTTTCTGCAAAAGGTAATACAACACAAATTATATTGGTATCAATGTCCGTGCATATATATTATGCTTTGGGTGCTCAAGCCGCTGACGTTTTTCAAAATTAGCAAAAGTGCCTTTGTCAAACAAATATTAATGCTAATATTATGGTCAATAAAACAAAATGCATTCGATTATAATTAACATGACGACGTTTAAAAAACTAAATCAGCCAAAATTCAGGTTTATTTTTATGTTTCTGCCACAACGCGTTGTTATAGATTGCGTCAAGTTGTGTGTTTTGCTTTGGACGAGGGTCTAAAAACTCAAGGCAGAGTAGTGTGTGTATGCGTAGCATAATTTATGCGTCTTAAAAATGAAAATACACAAGTGTAAACATGTAGGTATTCCACAGTCTGCTCGGGAACCGATGTGCTAAGGCCAAATATACACTGTAAAAGAATATTGTTGGTTTAACTTAACTTAAGTAACCTGGTTGCCTTAAAATATAAAGTTCAAATAGAAAAATTGAGTTAATACAATGAAGGAGATTGATTTAATCACCAGAAACACAAAATATTGTGTTATCTGAACTACATAAATTAAGTTGATTTGACAAAAGAAAAAATGTGATTACAAATCATGAAAATATTTTTTTACATTGAACAATTGCGAATAGTGAACATTAGTGAATTTGCGAAAATATCGAACAAACATGCAACACAGACAAAAGTCAATATTGCACTTGATCATATTTCTTACAAAATGAATCATGATCATGCACAGCAAGATAATGTGATTTGAGATCTATTTTAACTGCGCGCCGTAAACTTTTAGCTTAGAGTTGCACTTTTTCAGCAGGCCATTAGATGTAAAAATTCAAGGGCATGTAGTTATTTTAGTGAGTAAATGGCTCGACGGCAAGAAGGAATAAACCAAACTATTTCAAAACGTTTTTTTCTTCTTTTGTTTCAATTAAAAATGGCAGTGTCGTTTCAATTAAAAATCCACATACCACATATTTTAAAATATAACAATTATTGATCATGTATAAAACGCCGACCAATCGTATCTGGCACAAGCTCAAATTTCATTGGACAACGTGGTTAAAGGCGCCCCAAAAAACACCACGTCACCCAACAGAAGTCTCCAAGTTATTAAGTGAAGCGAAAGGGCACATTTCCGAGATCTGATGCAGACTGATGGGAGAGCCAAAGGTTCGTGTCACACTTTCTCATGTTCCCTGCCTCGCCTTTCTTTCCCTATTTGCATTTGACACTTATGGAGAAGACATATATAGCACCGGGAGATAAGAAAAGACCACATTTGTCATCAAATGGAACATGCTCTTGGATTATGGAAAGCCAGCTGCTGTTGACTTACACTGTTTGCCTTTTCCTCATCTCGGTTACACCATTTCATGCATCTCCATTCATCAAAATCAAATACGGCTCAACATATATTACATACAGTATATGTGTAGAAAGTGTGTGAATGGTGGAAATATACCCTCTATTTATTCAAAAAAAAGGGAAAGGCTGTTGTAAAAAAATAAATCTGGCCGGCAATGAGTGAAATGAAACAACAAAAAATGGACTTAAATTACATTCTGCTTCGGAACGCTTGTTGCGACTCCAAAATAACACCGCTCTCAGACATAAATCTGTTCTAATCTTTCATTTTTCTCTGAAATGTTCTCTTTTATTCTTTTGGTTTTTGTACATCATAAGTCATTAGTTAGTATAACAGACCTATCTCTTTACATGCATCATTTGACTTTACAGCTTACAAGTAGAAGAGCAATCCTCATTTCCCTTTCCTTTTTAGAAATGCACATTACCATGGCTTGAAACAGTCCAAATACCGTATAGTGACAATCTGGTATGGTTTAGTTCAAGGCTTAAATAACATTCAACTTTAAATATTTAAGTTGAATTGATTTAAAACTAACAAAAGACAAAAACCACCAAAATTCTAGCTTCGTCCCAACTGCAATAATTTAAATACTGAAGTCTGAGGGGTCTTTGAAAAGCTTCTTACCCACATAAGAAAGCCTCAGAGTTTACTGCACCCCAGAAGCCAATCCTTCCAGTGAACAACCAAGCACACTCTCACACCAGTGCCAAAAATCTCTGAGCCAAGCCCACCACTAAATTCAACCACAAAAATCCCCTTCCTCTTTCTCACACAGAAAGAAAAAAAAACAGCCAACCCATTACATCTCTCTTTTTCCAAAGAGCTGGGAGCAAACATAAAACCATACTTTACTGCGAGTTGATGATTGCATGACTGGATTACAGTACTTTCAGACTGCGCACTGAATTTGATGAAGCTGAAGTATGCTTTGTATGTAACATGAATACGTTCCTGTATTTCCCATCCACAATTGTAGTTGTGAAGTACAATTTAGCCACACATAAACAACTTTAGGATTGCAGGTCTGTTCTGATAAAATCATTGGGTTTTTTGCCATCAGAGCTGAGAAAATACAAAATTATGTAACAGTGCTTGGTTAGAACTTATCAAGATTTAAAATAAAAAAAGTTTCCAATTCCATATCTTTAGTTGTTGAATTTTCTCGTATTAAAGGAATAGTTCACTTAAAAATAAATTCTGTCATCATTTACTCGCCCTCAAGTGGTTTCAAATATGTATGAATATCTTTCTTCTGCTTTTTGTCTATTGGGGTGGCAGTGGCCCAGTGGTTCATGTAGATTTTCCACAAATTGGAAGTTTGGTGGTTCAATCCCCGGTTCCACCTGACCAAGTGTCGAGGTGTCCAAGACACCTAACCCCAGCAGGTCCCTACGAGCAGGATGACACCTCACATGGCTAACATCGCCGTTGGTGTGAATGAGTGAGTGAATGGGTGAATGCGAGGCAATATAGCGCTTTGGTGGCCAGTGGGTCTGTGAAATCACTATATAAATGCAGTCCATATATCAAATTTTGAAAAATTCCGGTAATCAAACAGTTGATCGACTCAATTCCTTTTTAAGTGAACTATTCCTTGAATAAATTTGCATATTAACAGTATGCATTAAAAAACAGTATTAGAAGAAGAATATTTTGGTTTACCTTCCTACAATAAATAATTCTGGTATTGCATTGGGTCAACATAAAATTCTGAAGCAAGACCAATAGAGTCAGCAACAGAGGCTAACGTATAAAAAACACACACACACCAAAACATAATGTGCTGATTCCTTTTGTCTACAGACTGATGAAAACCCTCCTGTCGGCTCAACGGTAGCTGATCTCCCTGAAGGCAGCACATTGTTCATGGAAGAGCTATGTTCGGTCTCTTGTGTTCTCTCTGATGAAGACTGACAGGGCGACCTTTATTTTTGACCGGATTATGTTTCAGGGGAAAGACAAGCTGGCTTTTTATATTTATATATATGTAGGAAAACGCACCGTCAGCATGTTTCTCCCTGGCGAGAGCACCTTGTGTGATCTTCGGACTAACAATGTCTGCGAGCACGCGTGCTTCCATTATTTCCTTCCATCCAATTTACATTTCCTCATCTGTACAAGTCTGGGGAATGAAGAAGATCTTGTCTGATCTTCTTTCATTCGGATGCAAAACTGGATAAGTGTCCTTGACAAATTAAACGGAGCACGTGAAGATGGTGGGCATTTTTCATGACGCCATGATGTAAAACAAATGCTTAATTTGAAGGGACGTTATTACTTTCTGTCTGTCACTTTACCTCTTAAATCGGTTTCCTCAAGCAAGACTAAAAACACAACATTTAACAAGTAAGTCCACAGCGGAGAGGGGGGGAAATGATATTAACCAAGTGAGAATTTGTTTTTACGGTGCTCTCAGGATAATCATCAGCGGTCCCCAGCTGGGCTATGGTGATGATTAATCTAAGACCTCCAGAAGCGCAACCCAACTTTCCCACAGTCATGTTTCCCACAGCCAAGACCTACCTTCCTTCTTTTACTCTCGACACAATGTAATACAAATCTCTGCAAGCCCAAACTGGTCAATGCAAATGTGTTGTTTGGGTAGACTAGGTCAGTGTTTCCCAATCTTTGGGGACACTATTTTACTTTAATGGTCATCCACACCAAATGCAGCCCAAAATGAGTTCATTTCAACTGATATTACACCGGACATAATTTATCATCATCACTAAAATGGTTATTAAATTCATGTGTACATCAGATAATTTATGCATTATTTTTAACCTATAACCATCCTTGAATTTCTATTTCATAAAATATGCACGCATCCCTGGTTTGGAAACACTGAGACGACTGTGATTCTGTAACTGTAATTATGTCCAGGCATTGACAACAGGTTAACGTGGTATTTGATGTTATTAAAATATGCAACGTTCTTTGTTTCATTTCCTTTTTCAGTATGAATGTGCACAAAAACAATGCCATCACATTAAACAAGGGTTTGCAATAAATCCCCCCTAATAAAAGATGCAACAAATTAATCTTTATATGCATGTCCACAATGATTCGTTTGTAAACACATAAGCTGGGTATTTAAGAGATGCTCAGACTTATTTTTTGTTGTGGGAGAAAACAAAGACAAGTGTTTATTTTAGAACCTGACAATGTGGTATTTTGCTGGCTTGGCAAATAAATAAATAAAAACAAGTGTTATTATGAACATTTCATAAGTATTAAAGCTGCAAAAGTCAAGAAAAGATATACTTCTTCCTTTGTATGGCTACAATGGGTAGCTGGCCAAGACAAGTGCAAGATGCGTGATGGGAGGAGAGCACGATTATCACACGTCCTTTTCCACTGAGCTGACCACGACTGCATGATTCACCTCATTTTATTTATCTGCACACAACAAAAATGCCCTGCACCGTTCAATGATCGCTCACTGTACTTCACAAAGCTGTCAGAAACACTGCCAATGCAGCAGGAATGGATGAATGTCGCCGCGTAAATGTGCGCGTGTCTACTTCATTCAAGCTGACGCTCACGGAAATGAAACGCGCAATACAGGGTGCAATATTCAAACATATGTATTAGTTTAAAGCCCATGGCTTACATTTCTGGTCATTTTCAACTACAAAAACCCTCGGTTTTGTGTCGTCTTCATAATTTATTGGAACAGTGTCTCGCTCGCGCAGTGATTCTCGTGCACGCAGAAACATGTCAATCAAACTTACTGCACGTTCAAGTTCTTAAATAGGTTTTTCACGTGTGTTTCTTCGCGGTCTGCTTATTAAAAGTAGCAAAAATATTGCAACTTGGATCAAATGACATATTTCGCATATAAGTGAACACCGTGAATGTTGTTGTTATTCTTGAAACCACATCACAAAGGAGCCGGCTGCTGTGTGTAAAAAGCAATTACGCCCTGCTTGCACATGGCTTTATCAGTAGCAACTAAAAGATACGCGTAAACATTAGCTAATTAAACTCACCAATGAAGGTAAATCCGGACGAAAACAAGCAGATCCATGCGAGTACAAGTCCGGATCTCCAGCGGACAAAGGGACCCAGGTGTAACGGCATGTTTATCACCTTCTTGTTCAAGTTTAAGTCTGTAATATCAACTGAATGAGCTGCGAGGAGTATCTGCTTTATGGCTGGGTTTAGTTTTTGCAATATTACACCGTTCAGCGCATCTAGAAGTCCTTTTTCAACACGTATCCTCTTCCTGTACCTTGGCCATCAGTGTGCGTGTTCGTTGCTCAGAGACAGCAGCGCATCTCAGGTGTGGTAAATAAAGACGCCACTCTAATTTCTTCAACTCACTCACTCACTCACGCACACACACTCCAGACGTGTGAAGAAAGAGAGAGAGAGCGCAAACGTCCCCACTCTTATTCGTCTTCTCACTCCACTGCAGAATGCTTGCTCCGGTAAAGAGAACGGTGTATATTGGCTTCAGCGTGCGAACATCTGCTGCTACAGCAATGCAGGAGTAAGGAGACGCGATGTATGGAGCAGTGAGGGAGCAAAACCCGGAGCGGAGTCCGCCCCCTTCACTGGAACGGAGTGGAGAGCCTTGGATACGACGCGCCACGTAAGTGAATAAGTGAATTAAACCGGCTAGTTTTTAAACAGACGAAAGGCAAAATCTAAAAAATAAAGCTTGTGTTAAATGGATAGTTCGCTCAAAAATGAAAATTCCAAATCTGTATGGATTTCTTTCGTTGTTAAAAACAAAATAATAGGCTGTATTTTGAAGAATGTTGCAACCAGACAGCTGATGGACCCCATTGACTGCCATATACAAAAATACTAAATAATAATTTGTTGGCTGTAAATGCAGCTCTATCATATTTTATAAATTGTATAATTTTAAACTAGTTGTTTGACATCAAACCATAGTTACTGACATACAGCCCTTGTGATAACTTCACTGTGTATATTTACAGTATTATCCCATCAAACAAACCATCATTGAATAAACATAACGCTCTATTTATCTTTTTTTAAGGCTACACCGAGTGCATTATTTAACATTTTAGATTTACAAATATGCAGTCTGTCTATTATTGCCCATGGCTAGTATTATACAGAAACAGTCAAATTAAGAAGGTTACAGGTTTTAATGTCCCTATAGCCCCCCAATTATATGTGTTGTGTGTGATTACACATCAGAGCTTAGAGCTTTCCACCCAACCATTATCCCATTCCACATCTGGGTCACATGATCATGTGAATTTGAGATATTTCTCCTGATTAAAGGGGCCATTGTAAGTAGTCATGACACTGAATGTAATAATTTCATTCTATTGCATATGATAATTAGATTCAGTCTTAACCAGCAAGGCTTGTTAAAGGGTTAGTTCACCCAAAAAAGACTTTCCAAACACCATCAAAGATATTTAAAAAAATGAAAATAAAACAGACAAGTAATTAGCGATGTCATTTAACTTGTACTTTGAAACTAATTTTCAAGCCACCAAAACGGCGTTGTTATACATCAGGATCAAGGTCAATTTGTGTAAAATGAGAAACTTCAGAGCAAAATAGCTTCATCAATAAGAGCCTCTGAATTGTTTGCTTATCGATCTCGTGATCATTGACTGAAATGAAAACAACACTTGGGTGTTAAGTTGGCAAACATGCAGCAAATACTGTACTTCTACATCTGAGACTTTTGAGATGAGTATGATTAAAGATTTAGAGACACCACACCCTCATAATGAATCATACAGGCCGCAGAAGCTATATCCATTGATCAATAACAGCATTCAATGCTTTGCCAACAGCCTGTTCTTTAAGGTGTTTTGCATCCATTCAGTCGATGTCTGTATCAAAGTAAAAGTTACTTCAGCCTTGATGTACTTTTCAATATTTTTCAAGATAGACTTCTCTGTATTAGCATTATTTATCTGCTCCCCGAAGCAATTAGCTGCAAAGTACGAAGCGGTCAGCATGACTCTTTGTATTCAGTGACTGCAAATCCAATTTTCCCTGAACCTCTGCTTAAGATATTTCATGCCGGTAACTAGGGCCGCATTCGATAAACAAAATTACAAATTGCTGAAATATAATACACTATTTAATAGACATGCTATTGCTCACCCAATTAAATTGAAGAAACATCTAAAATGAGTTGTTCTGGCTTTGTTTCTTATACAAATTCTTTCGTGTCAACATACACATTTATCAAATTATTCTGAGGGTCACAGAGGACAGGAAAAATATACATGCTAAACACAAATAATAAATACCATTAAATCGTGCATAATTAGGATAGCAAAACAAATAGGCTTATCAACTTTTCAAAAGAAAGAAAAAAATATTCTTATAGTCTTTATTGGCGCCAAATGCATGCATCTAATAAAACCATAAATCATAAAGAAAAAGACATTTTGCTTGCTACAATATATCTTCATCATATTAAAATGAGTCAAAATCGACCCAAATTACATTACATTAAAAAAAAAAAAACTAAACATTTTCTCAGTGCATTTTTGAGTGTCTTGGCACAAATAAAGAAGCAGTGTTTGTTTTCCACTCATTTGAAATATTGTTTTACAAATTGTTAAAAAAAACTCTTTGACTAAATCAGAGACTATTTATATAGAGACAAGCCACTTTGTAAATCCTCAGCAACTATATAGGGAAAACCCATATCGCCAAAGATGGTGGTTGTATGCACATGCCCCGCCCTTTCTGCTGGAAAGCCAATCGTCTGCTTTTAACAGTTAAGCTGGGAAACATGTAAGCCTATCGTCTGGTTCCACCGATGAATGCGCTCAGTCAACGCATGTGCACAGACAGTGGAGACAAGAAACTTTACGCAAGCGTAGTAAAAGTATAACCTGGGGAAAAGGGCGTTTTAAACCTTATTTTGGGGGCTTAAGTCATCAAACTTTGTTTTTATCATATTTTTATCACATTTTACGTGCAGTTTGTGTGTCCCGGGGACCAGTGAAAGTGCATTTCTGACTCAATGCCTATTCATTTAGATAGGAGCCTGGTCTTGTTAGTCCGAAATAGCAGCCAAGATGGCGGCCGAGTGGTACGACTTGCCTAAAAGGACTTTGACTAAATAAACTACAATACCAAGGGAAAATAAACACAGCTTTGGGCCCATGTAACATTTTTTTACTGTACAAATTGTATATTCTAACCCCTAAACATACTCATCATAAAATGTTCTGCATTTTTAGATTCACTAAAACATCACTTAGAATGATTTATGAGCTGTTTTCCTCTTGTAGACCAAAAAAAATGTCAGCAAATGTATTTAAAAATGCATGGGGAAATTTAGTCCCCATAGGGTTTACCTGAAACACGCACACACACACATACACACACAGACACCTTTAAGCAAATTAGATGCATCATATCATCTTCCACTGTGCTCACAGCCTCTCAGTTTGAACTTGTGTTTTATCAAATTAGATTCCAGCGCCACGATGCAGCGGCTGAGAGACTGTGCGATTATAATAGCTAGTCAGTGGATTTCATATTGTAGAGAAAGTCACTTAACCAGACTGCAGGAAAATGATGGGTTTGAATTTGCATACTTCCCTTTTACTCTCGTTGTGTGCCATCCTCAAATTAGCATGGGTAATGTATAACTGCACATTAGCATAGCATGCGCAATGGCATATCAGTGTTAGATTAAATTCCAAAAGACAAAAAAAACCAACAAAAAAACGCAGCAGGGATGTGAATACAACCACCAGAAAGTAGATTTATACGCAGTCTGACACAAATTACTCCATGGACATTAGCATTATTTGCATAGAGTCAGCCACATGCATAGATAGACGATTTTTTCGTTGAAATACTATGCACATGGCACCCTTTAGCGTCAATATAACACGCAGAACCCAAGGCGTCATAAAGGCGATTGGCATCCTTTAGCGTCAATATGAGACGCAGACCCGAGCACCTGCTCTTTTAGCCTCTCTGACTACAAGTTACCCTCCTTCATTGGTGACAGCCAGCCAACGATTGTGTTTGCCCTAAACTTCAGCACTGTCACCACTGTGACATTAAACCACAATTAAAACATCTCAATACAGCCAGTCTAACATAGTCACTAATATTAATAGCTTAACAACAAGCAAGCTGGTCTGGTATTGACGTAAAATAGCATTGTGCAAGATCAGAAACGCAGCTAAAATTAATAAAAATGCCCCAAAATTCAAGGTATGAATTTTCCTTGTATTTTGTTGATAACATTATTTTATTTAAACTGGCCCTTTTTTAATTACAAAGTTGTACATTTTTACTATTTTTGCTCTATTTTGCCTCTCCCAGCAACACACAGCAGTGTTTCGTTCTTGAATGATTCACCATTTTTGAATGACTCGGGTGAGTCAATGATTCAAAGACCCATTCATAAAGTCCTTTCATGAATGAATCAGCCGGTTTGAACCAATCGGTTTAATAAATGATTCACTCATTATGACTTACCGCCATAGAGTAATAACAAAGTCCAATTATACAATTATATAAATATGTTCTTCACTGCTGTCATTGTGAAGAAGTTTCAACACCATTATATCTCAAAGGGTATGCAATTTCCCAGTACCCAATAACAAAAGACCTCCAAGAGATCGGTGGTGCTCCAACATGCATTGCCTTGATCATTGCGGCTCTAGAGTACTTTTGAAGTCTGGAGATTGCTGATGAGAACTTCATTCTCAGTTTCAGCAATTTCACACTTTCACAGATATACAGTATCCATGGAAGAATTTGACACACATACACAAAAGGAGGGTAAAAAAAGAAATGACTAAATGATTTGTGAATACTAAATTACAATTTATTTTCAGTTGTTGTTTTGGGTTCTTGTCTCACTATGTGGTTCCCTAATCTTCACTAGTGCACTGGTCTAAAAGTAAATTAACCAATATTTACCCTGGCATTAAACATCATTAAACTAGGAAGAATTAAACAGTCCCTTTGTGGTTCCAATAAAAAAGAAATTCGAAAATGTGTTTATCCATTTTAGAGCATGTTTAATTAGCTGGATGCTGTCTGCATTGACTGAATGAATCCCCGCACTGCACCATGTCTGTAGCACACAGCAGCATGCCAATGTTTAGTTTTAAGGGTTTTTTTTTGATCTTATGTTTTTGGGTTTCCTATGCAAGGGATACTTCAGGATTCAGCATTAAGCTTTGAATTTGTAGGAAACATCTAATATGTTCAAATAACCATGCTTTCCACCCTCATATCCCCCTGAGACGAGAGATTTATGTATTTTGTTTCTGTAAAAAATCCTCCGATGACGCAAAAATCTTCATTTGGCGTCATCGGGGGATTTTTATGTCCAGAGGCTAAAGACTACATTTAATAGTAGGGTCTGTCCTGCATGTTTTCAATCTGCCCATATGGGTGGATCTCACTCACAGAAAGAACACACAGTGTCAGCCATCTTGTTTTGGAAGCTAAGCTAACAGGCTCTTGTTCTGTGGAGAAATCTGAGTAACTTAGTAGGAGAAAGCTGAGTAGGGGTTACCATCCTCTTTTTTCCAGAGATGTCCGGTCGTCAATTTGTGTCGCTCATCGGTAATCACACCACCGGCCTTGCGCCTCACTCGTCCTACTCGCCACAGTAAACATAATAAAATGGCGACTGTAGAACGCAAAAGCTCAATCCCGGACATTTTGGGCGATCTCGAAACACATTTTCGGCAGACTCATCACGTAGACTCACTAGTAGTCTAGACTTGTTGTTTAACTACTGCGCTCTGTTACCGGTAGGCATGGCCTCCTAGGGCAGCGAAGCAAGTGCATTCTGGGAATTGTTGTCTTTCATCCACATAAGCCAAAAGTGCAGTTAATTATTCAGGTAGGGGTCTGTGAGTGATGTTGTTTGGCCTCTTTTGTGAAAATTTGGTAACACTTCATTTTGATGGTCCCTTTGAACATTCTGTAAGTAACTTTGCACCTACATCTCAACTAAGTCTCAGTTATGTATAGACAGTCTGCTTAATATTTGCAAAGTCTTTGCTGTGATGCTCCCCCAGCAGACATTTCACTGACTAAGTAACTGAGTAAATGTGAATTAGTGGACATGAAGGTGCAACTTCAACAGAATGTGATAATGGGACCATCAAATTAAAGTGAAACTGAAAATTGCAATTCAAAAACAATAAAGAATAAAGATGTTTACTTAACAATCGCACATAATGATGAGTCATAACACATCATGTTACTGCCTAAAAGCTTGTTATCCTTTGGAGTGATCTTCATAATATTTTCAGAATCAATTTAGCACCCTAGGGTTTAAATTCCATATATAAGTTATAATTAGATTCCATAGCTGCAAGGCCTAAAAAATAAACATAAAAATCAGCAATTTCAAGTTTTCCTTCAAGCTTTAAACTCAAGACACAGCGCATATTCTTCCTTAAATGCATTATTTTAAGAATCCTTTGTCCACTTTTAGAAGGCAGAGTTAGCAAGAAAGAAACATTTGGTTGTATTTTTGTTTATAAAATGTTTCATAACATTTGTTTCCTAAACCATTGAACTATGAAATTCAATTTACAACCCTTATTAAATTGGTTCCACTTTATCTAATCTTCAGGCCATTGACCTTCAGAGAGTGTTTTGCCTGCCTGCTGTTTTAAGGGCCCGATGACATCAGTTCCTTGTTTTCAAGGAGTCAAAACATGAGAGCTACCCTCTTTTGCGACTCTCTCTTTCTTTTTAATAAACTCACATTCACATTATTTGAACAACGGGACAAACAATCCATTCAGCAAATGTTCATCTATCACAAAATGGATTTCTTTAATATTACACACTAGAGGGTTGTTTTAGAAGATATGCTGATTTAATTTTCTTCCAGTCTGCAGTATTGTAAATAAATTTGCATGCAAGAAGAATGAAGGACCAATACCTCTGAATTTATCAACTTAGCCGTAGTTCAGCAAGAGGTTAGCACATCAGGGGGCTCATGATGTTCCTATAGTCCTACATCCCAGCTCTAACATATCCGATAGTACATAAGTGATCAAGTAGTGACATTAGAAACGAGTTCAGAGGCAGAACAAACAGATTAACACTGTTTTTCCAAGCTTTTTGTGTGTTGTTGAAGACTAGAGGGAAACCAAACCAGAAATGTGTACACTGATTATTTATATACTGTGCATAATCATTAATATTATTACAATGATTCCCTTTAAACACAAGAAAATTCAATTTTTGTGCAGACATGCGAGTATACATACAGTATATGAAATATAAATAATATTTAATCAAATTTAAAAAAGGCAGCATTTCTCATTTCCATTTAGTTTACATTTACTCACATTTACGACTATATAGACATTTTTTTACGTAATGAGAGAAATGCATGTTACATTTGTAGCATGTTATATGTTTGGCAATAGTTCTTCTTCTCTAACCCTAATTGATGGCGTGTGTAGCTTTTCGTTTCTTAACAAAACATGTAGGAAGACATATCATGGACATATTCCAGGAATGTCAAGATTCATCAGGCTCAAATTGTGAAAGAATGGTCGGGAGGGAGCATGAAGAATCATTTTCACACATGAATATTGGCACCTCTGAGGAAAGACCTTGAATTCATTGAAAGTCTTTGAGATCTCGACTCTTGCATTGTTGCATTGCATTGCACTCTAGATGGAGAATATATGTTGTGGTGCTATTTCAATCAAGAGCTGCATCAATTTTTGGTTAAAATCTGTTCATCCTGGAATGTCCATGGTGTGTTTTCCTAAATGGTTGTATAAGAAATAAAAGCTACACAGTTCATTGATTAGGGTTAAAAGAACTGTTGCCAAACACATAACATGCTAGATATGTAATAACAATCCAATCATAGACTGAAACTTAAACATTTGCCTATTCAAATCCAAATAGCGACTTGGCAATGTTTATCAATGCCACTAAAATAAAACTAGTATTGTGATACACACATAAGCTTTTATTATACATTTTACAAAATATGAACTGCATGCATTGCAGCGTTAACAATAAAAATCACCAAATTAATTGAAATCATTTACATTTTTTTACAGCCCTACTTTTTTACTGTTTTATAGGTTTAACCAAGTGAAACTGATATCTCTCCAAGTACCCCTTGGATCCATGTAAGTACCCCTGGGGTACACGTGCCAGCTTGAGAATCACTCGATTAATCATAATTTCAATTATGAGGCAGAATACGTAAAAATCCGCCTCCATTTATTTTTTTCCTCTACATTTATGATTTTTTTTCTTTTCTGCAGTTGCAGACGAGAGCATCACTATTCTTCCTGTGAACGGCGGGGAGTACGATGTGATCATAAAATAAGATGCCTCTCTCAGAAACACATGTGCTCATTTGTGACAGTAACTTCTGAGAAAGACGGAATAAAAATGTGAAGTGCTCAAGACATGTTGCCTGCAAGAACTTCATTGGGATTGTTCCCACTCCAAGCGGTGACATCAAAACGCATAGAAAATGTAACACAAGTGTCAACGCTTAAGCAGGAACAGCATCTCGTGACAGTTCTTTGCCTGAATCAGTGAGTAAAGACACACGTGTATGTGTGAGAGCAGTCACTGTGCCTCATAGAGTTGTAGATTACAGTAATGACACACACACACACACTCTTAGAAGAACTGGTTCTATTTAGAACCAGACATGGTTCCATCTCCCATCATATATGGAACTTCAAAATGGTTCTATATAGAACCCAGAGGGACCTTTTTTTAAAGAGCTTTTACATAGCGCTGATAGAACCTTTAAGGTTCTATACAGAACCTTTTCTTCTAAGAGTGCAGGGCCCTATTTTAACGATCTGAAACGCAAGTATCAACACAGTACCCACAAGTAACTTTGTGGGTGGGTCTTGGGCGATGTTGCCATTTTACCGGCGGGAAAAATGACTCTTGCGTCCGACGCGAGTTTAAAAAGGGTTGGTCTGAAGTAGCTTCATTATTCATAGGTGTGGTTTGGGCGTAACGGAAACAAACCAATAAGAGCGCCATATCACATACCATTTAAGAGCCTGATGAACAAGGTCCGGTTGTTCCATTGCACAGTTATATTATAAACGGCGCATTTACCAGGCGCACATCACAATCGGTTCACAGCCGAGGAGATTGATGTTCTTGTCAGGGCCGTAAAAGAAAGAGAAGTGACATTGGGGATGGGACAAACCCACCCAAATTAGCTGCGTTTAAACATGCCTATAGCTTTATGCCTATTTTCCCCATCGTCATGGAGACAACAATGATTTCCCTCGCGTTTAAATATTTTTCCTTATAATAATGTATCATTTGCAAAAAGTAAAATGCATCTGAGTAGATGAGAGAATCATCTACAGTGTATGCCATTGTTCACACTTTGTAGTGGTATGGCCAAGCATGTGCACTCAAAATAGCATCTGAGTATACGCACAACGTTCCACTGACTTTAGACTAGTTTTTAAATTTTTTTTCGGTCATTGGCGCAGTTGTTTTCTGGAACTGTAAAATAGCACTAGGGAATGTTTGCGCCGAAACACACCTCCTTTTTGCGCCAACCCGCCCAGGGAGCGCAAGTTCATTTCCTAGTTTACCGACATGCGTCTGTGGAGAGAAAAGCCCACTTTGGGCGGGTCCAAAATAGGAATGATAAATGCGTTATTGTACAGAGTCATTTCCGGGTGCAAGATAGGGCCAACAGTGTCTTTTGGAGAATGGCATAAACAACTTTATGAGTTGATACTTAATTTACGTTTTTTTGCATCAACCTCCCTGAGCTAGACCATCCTCACCTATCATACAGTGGAGAAACCAAAGAAGTTCTCACTTCTTAGTATTTTAGTATTAATGATGAACATTTTAGTATTCATCATGTGTTTCTGGATAGGCCGAGGTATTGGACTTATTCTAGAGGGATATACAAGCAGAATAGTCAAATTCTTGAGCAAGCATAAAACTAAAAAAAATAAAAAAAATAGCAGAGGCGTATTTTATTTAGAGGTTCTTCAAACAACTGAATATGCATTAATAAGCAAATCTCCACTGAAGACTGTTGTGTTTAAGTTTCCTTTTGGAAATTTCCAGTGGAAAAAAAGAGCTTATGGTTTGTTTCTTTTTTTCTTCTTTCTGTATTCTATTCTCTCTCACCAGTTGAAAAATACGTATTTCCTGCTGTATACTTCCTAAGACAGCGTTTCTTTGTTTTCTAAACAATCCTATTGTGTAAGTGCGGGCATAGACCTTGAGTGATGTTGAATGTTTTATGAGTTCGCTTCATTCACATCCACTGACTGGGGAAGGAAGGGCTTTAGGAACTGGCGTGATAAAGTGTGTTGAAAGACTAAGAGAATGAAACAAAAGAAACGTATAAAGTCATGTGCGAATGCTTTTAGTTTATGTATAATCATTGGCACACTGGTGAGTTTGTTTACTTCGTCCTTGGCGCTGATGTCTTGGTTATGTGTGCTTGTGCAAAAACAGTTTCTAGAAGTCTCTGCCAGCTTTGTGAAAGACAGACTTGTGTTTGGTTCACGTTCTGGTTTACCAGCCAGCCATAATGGTTTAAAGGCATTGGTGAAAAGAGTACAGGACTGTTGTCCTGAATAAGCAAATTCACAGCACTGTTGCTGTCAGATCGATTCCACGGTGGCTGTCGGAAAGCTGGGGAACTCAGAAAGTTGAAGAAAAGAATGATGCTTCATCACTTTTTAATGCCTGCTCGAATCCAAGTTCTCTTGCTTGAATTGTGATCTTAAAGGCATAGTTCACTCAAAAATGAAACATCCTGTCATCCTTTTATGTCGTTCCAATATGACAGTCTTTCTTCTGTGGAACACAAACGGAGAGTTTTGACATAATGGCTATTTTGTTCCTTACAATACAATGAATGGGAATTGCTGCATTCAAGCTTAAAAAAGGACACAAATCACCATAAAATAGAGAACAAAGTGGCCCATACTACTCGTACAATATATTCCAAGTCTTCTGAAGCCATACGATAGCTTTGAGGGAGGAACATAAGAAAATCTATGTTGTTATTGACTTATGATCTTTCTCTCCTGCTGCTAACGGATCATCAGTGAGTGACTCGAAAACCAGAAGAGTCAGATTCATAAATAAAATATTCAACCCAAGGCCATTTTAAAAGGTTCACTGAACAGATCCAACTCAAAAGAATGATTCATTCAAGAATCGGGCATCACTGCTTCTGTCAGTATTTTGATTCTCTCATAATTCTGCTGTATATATTTTTTCAGTGAATAATGACTTGACAGAAGACTTGAAATATTGTTTACAAGTTGTGTGGTCTGGTTTTACTTGCTTTAGATGTTACAAGATGTTAATAAAACATTCTTTTTTGTGTTCCACAGAAAGTCATAGGCTTTGAATGGTATAAGGGTGAGTAAAGGAGGACAGAATACTCTTTTTGGATGAACTATTCCTTTATCTCAAATAAAGCCCTATTGGGATGAGACTAAATTTCCAGGGGGTCGTTAGAGAAATTTGTGTTTCACAGACACACTTTGCAATTTTAATCCCATCCGAATCTGCCAAGTCTGTTCTTCTCACCTCTCAACCTCTGTAAAAATTCCGGAGCAAATTAACTACTTTTTTCCGGCCAACTCAACGGTCCTCTGAGAAATGTAATCCCCATTTCGAATGTGAATGATTGCTGATGTTGTATTATGTGTTTTGACCTACCTGAGCTACGATTTGCTCAACAATGCTATAATTTAATCTCAAAATGGTTGATATCCACCGGAAAAATAACATATAGAATTAATAAATTGAGCTAAATCGCGGAAACTGCGAAGATTGCACATTAGAGGTAAGTGTAAAATAAGTTACTAGAATATCTAGATTTCTCTGCTCACTTTTACTATAATCAGCCACTGCTATATAAACTTGTTAAGTTTACTTGTTATGTTATATAAACTTGTTATTTACTTGTTATAATTTACTTGTTAAGTTTACCTACTATAAACGTGTTAGTTTTTTATAAAAAATGTAAAATCATATCAACAAGTTATAAAAGAAAAGACATATACACATGACGCTCGCACAGCACAGAACCTTCTGTAACGGAACACACACTCCCACTTCCGTAATAAACACGCAGATGTTAGTCCCGTCCGAATCGGTACATGAAATGACCTACGCTATCTCACGACCAATTCGTACGAATTCGTACGAGTGATTCAAAAGTGGCTAATTCATACGACCTCACTCGTACGAATTCGTATGATTTGTCTAAACCCACATGAGGGTTATGTTTAGGGGCGGGGTCAGGGGTAGGTCAATTGTACGAATTCATACGAATTGGCTAATTCGTAAAATATGTGCGATTTAGCAAAATCATACTAATTTGTACGAGAGAGGTCGTACGAATTAGCCAACTCGTAAAATTCGTCCAAATTCCCGTGAGATCAGGTTGGAAATGATAGACGGTGAGTGATAAGAACTGTAACTCAAACGTTGTATAGAAAACTAGTCCCATCCAAATAATTTTAGATTTTGATAATTTTTTAGAAAATATTAAAGATTTCAAAATTGTGCCAGTGTGCATGTGGAGCAAAAAGCTTGTCAAGGTAACCGCTAATTAAAAACTCAAAGATTCTGTCATATCTACTCAAAGCTTGTCACATCAACACTTCCTAATGAAAACAGAGATGTCATAAAAACACAAAGAACGCTTCCCAGGCTAAATCAAACTGTTTTACTGTCAATTGATCTCCAAAATTGTGTACGAATATGGCAGGCCAATGATCTCCTAACTAAAGGGAATAATTAACCAGCATTACAGTTTATTAAAAGCAATTCAATAAGCCAGATCAGTGCTAGACCAAAAGGAAGGTACCTTCTGTACATGGCTATCTTTCTCTCTACTTTGGTTTGATCTCTTTTTTGCAGTTTATCTTTTTTTCTTTTCTTTTTTTTTGGACCCTGTCCATTTATCTGACCACATTTCCAGACACATGTCAGATGGATATCGACAGACAGCCCAATCTAGTGGCAAGTGCAGATATTGTGCGCTCCACACATCCTGCTCATTCAATTCTGAGAAATTGGTCTCTTTGAAAAAAGCCTGTCATTATTTTGTCACGCCTTGTCCCAAGTGACATTTACAGCAAATAAGTCTACCAGCCAAACGGCACGAAAAAAGACTACTGCGAAGTCGTGGCAGTTTTGTTGTTCCTCTTTTGTTTCGAGAGAGAAAAAAATGTATTGGCGGACATCTCTAATCTCAGTTGTGTATGTACTATACAAAACAGAGAGGTCATAATTCTTTCTTGCTTCTTTGTTTTATGTTATGATGTTATGGCTCCATTTAGATTTGAATCATATCTCAGACACAGAGTTAGTTATTTTCAAACTTCCTTATCGTTGTCATTGTCTTAAATCAAAACTTATGAGACCGTGCTGTTGGACAGGAAGGTTTTATTGGCCTGTCTGGTTGGACTCATGGGCTGACTATATCTACCCAGAATGATCATACAGTTCGTATCCTCTGTTTGTGAATTGTTGGACCCTCTAACTCTGTTTGTCCTCTAAACAATTCTGTTTGTTTTGAATCTTTATTAGATTTTGTTCAATTAATACTTGGAGATAGCTATTTATTCCCACACATCTCAGTGGTGGTGCTGGTGCATCTCGTCAATGAAATTACTTACTACTTACTACCAAACTAATGAAAACTAGATAATAAATTGCATTATGATGAAAATTGCAATATGTTAATTTAAACAATTATTGTCAAAAAGATCACAAAACACTGCAAGAAATTATTTAAAAAGATAAATATATTAGAAATGATGGTACGACTTTACAATAAGGTCTCATTAGTTAATGCAACATGAACTAACAATTGAATTAACAATATATTTTTTACAGCATTTACAGTATTAATCTTTGTTAATGTTCATTTTCATTGAATTATCATTTTAACTGAAATAGCTAATGTTGTTAAATGGGAGGGTGGGTGTGCCAAGAATGACATTGTATCTCTCTCATCAACACAGTCTCATCCCAAAAAGTCATATAACTGACATCTTGGGACGTCTTTTGACCATACGTCAATATCCGCCTTTTTAGGGCCCC
>JAOTRC010000005.1:22440857-22457158 GCA_027497675.1 Cyprinella lutrensis
AACACAAACTTTTATTTTGGATGCGATTAATTGCGATTAATCGTTTTGACAGCCCTAATATATATATATATATATATTATAAAGTGTATATTTTTATATGAATTCATGTTTATTTTTGCAATTTATATGCACTATATGTCATGAATATTCCAAGGTGTATACAGTACAAAAATTCACTACTTGGTTTTAGTCACATAACACTTTCAATTATTTTTTAATGAACTGGGAATATTCCGGTAGGTCATCAATCTACACAGGCAGACCAATGACTTCATGATTAGATATGCCAGCAATGTTAATTAATAATGCAGATATATTCATTTCTTTTTCTCTCTCCCTCCCTCCCTCTCCCTTCATTCTTATTTATTCTATTATGTTCTTGCTAAATGAATGGAGTGAAAGGAATGATGAAGCCGATAAAATTTCAATTACAGAATTCCTAACATGTTAAGCAATAAATGCCATTGATTGTTTGGTTACAGGTCAGACTTATCTCTCCGATGATTTCCTGTAGTTCGCCCACTCCAGCTTGTTGAAGAACACACTGCATTCTGTTTATCTCCCCTCAGAGCTTTTCATTTTCGTTGTCTGTTAAATATTCATGTCTGGATCTGTTGCTGTTTGCTTTCTACCTGCATATTTGTTTTGGTAAGGTCAGATTTGAATAATTCTATGCAGTCATGCTTCGTGCGTGTTTTTCCCAACACTGATTTAAAAAACTCCATCTCACAACATCCAACTGTTAAAACACCCTTAACAGCACACACTTTAGGGAAGTGTAGTTTCTCTCCTAAACCTTAAAAGGATAGTTCACTCAGAAAGTAACATTCTGTTAAAGGTGCAGTGTGTGATTTTTAGCGACATCTAGTGGTTCAGTTGCGAGTTGCACTAAGGGCTCAGCCCACTCACCCCTCCCTTTCGAAGAAGCTACGGTGGCTAAAACGGGACAAACATATCGTCGTCTGAGACAGCAGAGAATGGCCAGAGTAAGCCAAGACTGTGTAACATCATGGATAAAGTTTACAAAGCCATAGTTAGGTGAGCATCAAAGGTCTTAATATATAATATAATAATAGTAATCAGCTGATTGTCTCACAAACATAAACCTTGTTTAAACTCGACGTGTCCGCATGAGCCCAAAGGTATATAAAAGCGTGCGCGCCTCAGCATTCCCTAGACGACATTTACTACTCAAAATAAGCTTTTTTTTACCAAAGTTATACCGGATTTTTTTGAGAAACAGATACACATTTAAGTCATTATTGTCTGATCATTTTGGATGGACAATATATGATTTATTAATGGCAGAACATTCATTTGAGTTAAACGTTCTCATAAAAAGTGCTGAGAGAGTTTTTGGTGAGCCAGATATCCACACGGGAAAGAACATGGCGAGTTTAAGCTTTTATGATTAACTGTTTTAATATAATTCAGCATTACAGCTTGGTTCATTGCTCCATCTAGAACATTGAGCCCAAGTTTCACAGTGTGATTTCATTTTTTAATGCTTACATCTGCCATCATCTGGCCTTTTCTTCATTTTCATGGGCTTTCGGTCGATCGATCGTTCATTCGTTATTACTGAGACGTACGAACCTGTACACAAGTTCCCTCTTGACAAGCTTTACAAATAGCAAATCAAGTCTTAGCACACAGCATCTGTTTAGATAATTACCATAATTATGAGTTACACTGAAAAACTTTATCTAATTGTGGCAACATATTACAAGCATCCAATCCATTTCCGACCGATAAAATCAAGTCTCGCCTTACGTTTTCATGTTGCCTTACGTTTAATGTTTCACATTAGCGAAATGAAATAGGCTAATTTCATGCTGACTTAAAGGTACAACCAAGATTACAAGGAAAAAGTATTTTTTTGGGTAAACTTTAAGTATAACTAGGTAAAAGTATGCACTTTTACAGTGTATTCGTGGCAATGTGAAATTGGAATACATTACAATATTGTAATGTATTTTGGAGTAGACTCACTCAGCCCTTCAGACGGTTTTGTGAATGAAAAACCACAAATACAGTGAAACTTAAGCACATTCTCTTTAAAAATATCTGTCCACCATAAGGTAAACAATGAGGAATAAAAAAACCCAGCTGTATTAAACAAAGAGAGGCAGCGCTTGCTCATAAATGTCACTGTGTGTAAAACAGCAGATGGTTAGCACAGAGATTGTATCTCTGACTAAATACCAGTTACGGCTTGACGTGAAAATACAAATGATATCTTCATAAACACAATGGACTGGCACAGCAAAGGGAGGACGCCACAACCCACTCAGTTAAATCAAGATAGCATTAATATCCGACTGAGCTTTAGACTAAGTCGTTTTGATGGTGGTTAACCACACTCCATTAGCATCTGACGCTCAACAGAACATCTGCTCTGTTTGGATTCTTCTTTGATGCATATGTGGATAATTAATTAATATGGTGACTTTAAAAAAGTCTGGAAGGAAATTATTCTTGGTCGTTTGAGTTTGAAGTGAGCTTTATTGACCAGAATGACTGGAATCAATGAGGATAAGACCGAACAAGACTTGAAAGTCAGGTGAGAAATAGTAGGTGATGAGAGATCTGAGAGGGGAAAGGTGTAGGTGGAAGATGGTAGGTATTGAGAAGTGTGACCAAGACGATGACCACTGAATTCAGCATGGGATTCTGTGGGATTACTGTTTAGTTCAGAGCAGTGAATAACTCTTGAGCTAAATACTCCTATATGACACATCACACTGGAACAATATTTGTATGTTTTGGCAATATAGCAAAGCTTTACTGTCATGCACACTGATAAAAATGATTTTGTGGTGAAGTAAATACTACAGAAAAAAACAATTTAATTTACATGAAAAAGGTTAGTTCAGGCAAGAATTAAAAAAAATAAGTAAATTCTATAGTAGAGCTCAATTAAATCGTGTAGAAATGAAAGCGTAAATATCAACATTATAAAATTAAGTAAAATTACTCAACTTTTCTGATACTGGTGTTCCCATCATGCACTGGGCCATAATTAATGAGGCTGATTTTTCACTGTTTTCCAGCTGTATTTACACTATTTTAGCATTACTTTTGTCGTTAGGATTGGTAATTTGCCATTTTGTGACATTTGGAGTTCATTTACTAATTAAAATGACACATTCAAACACAAAAACGATCTATCAAATGTTACAGACATTGTGTATTGTCTACCAAGTATTGACGTCTGCGTTCACACGTTCGAATGTCAAAAATTTATAAAGTACTTACAGTGTACTTACACTGTACTTACCAAGAAATTACTGGCTAATATAAGGTAAGTACATGGAACATTGGTTGGGTTAAGGGGTAGGTTCAGGGTTAGTACTAGTTATTACCCTTTGTAGTTACTAAAATAAGTACATAGTATTTACATGGGTAACTGGACTGTAAAAGGAAGTGTTACCGATTACTTTATCATTTCTGAGTAAATCATATACTTAAAAAGTGTGGTCAAATTCAATGCTACATATTGTTTGAGTGAAATGTTCGATTAAATAGAATTAGATATTACTTACCCTTTAATTAGCTAAAGAAAAATGACTTAATTTCTTATGTTACTTTCACTTAACTTAGTTAAGTATAGTTTACTTAATTATGTGTGAAAGTTACTCCAAAACTATCAATGAAAAAACTTGCCTTGAAAAAATTAAGTAAATTTTACTCATTGTTTTTTTACAGTGCATTGTTTTGTTTTGTTTTGTTTTTTTTGGCAAGGCCATACATGTTTGGGACCAGAGCAAAAGTTAGGCTACTTTATTCCATAGATCTCACTCATAATAGCACCTAAATATTCACACTCTAATTCTGAATTATTGTCCCCAGTTACGAAGCGGGCACATCTGGCGCAGAACAAAGCATCCAATAAACAAACACGGACAATGCGCTTTCTGAAATGTGGGTCAAGGTAGATAGAGCGGAATATCCAGCTCCCATATGTTTGGATTCCTGGAGATCCACTGTTGTCTTCCCAAGTGTCACAGCAAGCCGACCAAATGTGGAAAAATCTCCAGCCCCAGCGATTCAAGTCTCGGGGGTCTTGTGTCGCCTGAGACTTCTTAAACTCAAACAATAGATTATGGTCACCTCCGCAGTGCAGTGTGCTGTGTTAGGGAGAGCTCTCTCAAAAGGACAATGGCGTGCAAATTGATTTATGAGGATTCTGGGAGCCATAATGTGCAGTTGTAACAAGGAATCAATGGGCTAGAAAAATGCTAACAGCAGACCTTTATGTCCTGGGCCTTTGTCCCCGCACAATTTAATTAATTTTCCTCTCTCTCTCACTCTTTTTTTTTATATACGGGCTGTGACGGGTGATGGAAAGCTACATCAGTGCTGCTCGCGGTTCAGCAGAGTTGAGCCACGGCGGTGTGAAGCTCATCTTACAAGAAAAAGAAGAGTAAATATGACAGACAGAATGAGGTTTCTCTCCCCGAGGGATTGTCTGCAGGTGAGAAAGTTAACTGGAAAAAAATTAAAAGGTGAGAGGACTGTGATTTGGGGGCAATGCTCAATATTGAGCCGGTTATTGTATATATATATATATTTTTCATTCGTCCTACAGAGAGGGAAAATTACACAGAACATAAAAGATGACGACAAAATGTTTGCTTTAAAATCTGCTGTCAACTTAATGTAGGTACTCTCTTCTCTCTCAGGTCTAATTTATTAGTTCCTTGTATTTTAGCGGTTGACTTATGAAAACACTGACAGTACAGACAAATTGTTGTGACATTATATAGTAATGAGTGTTTCTCCGTGCAATGCTACCAGCCATGCGCATCGTGCCAACGGCAAAAACGAAAGCATTATTTTCCTCTGATAGGGTGTTTATTACAGTAAACAACCAGACATCGTGCACTGGGATGTGTTATACTTGCTTTGTTTTTCCTAAAAATAGTGTAGTGTGTACACACATACACACCAGGGCTAATAAAACAGGAAATTGGAAACAGGATAATTAGCTGTGGGTGCTGCTATTGCCCTATTACCCAAGACCTCCTAATCCTCTAATTACACCATTTGTCTATCCATTCCTCCATTTTCCTCAAGCTGTAAGCAAGAGGATCACTGCAGTAATTACGCTTTGCATTAGAGAGACTCGGCTCGGCTCGTTCCTCTGCTTTCGACTCTGAGGTGCACAAAGAAAGCTTAAGCGAAAACAAACACACAGAGACTTTGGTAATCCTCTTAAAACATGTTGAATACCATAATCATAACTGAATTTACCATAATGTCAAAAGTTAGAATGTAGTGGCTCTACATTTTCACTTCACAAACAGAGCTCTGAAAAAGCGCTTCTTTGATAGCAAACTGTTCTCTGTTGTGCAATTATATGAAGGAGCGTTTACAGGCTCCTCATCGAATTTATATACAATTTTGTTTCTGCAACGTTGTGGAAAAAACATGACGATGTAATAATTCTACCTGACAGGTAAGTCTGCCTTCATCATGCTCAGATTCAGAGAAAAAAAAATCTAAATACTGTACTTTAAATGCATGTTTCTCTTTCAGTGTTGGTGTAGTAACTGCATTTCGCTACACAAATAAAATACATCATTTAACCTCTTCAGTTCTACATTTGTACTCAGTGTATTTGATCTCCAAAACTTCAAGAAAATTATTTTTTCAATATACAAATAGGCTACTTACACTTTTTTGTTAGAAATATTAGCAATTACTGTAGAAGAATGATTAAATATAGGCAGATAGCACAAAACAATACAAAACCACAGCACAATATAGATGAATAGATCAGCCTGGTCTCATTGTTAATACGTAGATATTTTACGTTTTTTTTTGCAAAGATAGAAAACTTACTTTTTTGTACGTTTGGATAGATGCTGAAACGTATAATATGGATGTATCTGCGACATTTAAACGTAATATTATTACGTTTTTACAGCTACAAAACGTTAACTATTTACGTATATTTAGCACAGTAGGGACTTTAGCCTCTGGTGGAACGGCAACGGCATTCTGGCGTTCTATTGCGCGACATTAACTGCTACTTCTTGACGTTCTACTGTAACCGTCTACTACGGGAGAACAGCTGATTTGCCGTAGTCGTTACTACGTGACAGATTAAGACAGTTAATGTTATGTTTTAGGTTATGTGGCATTGAAAACGTTTCTGTATATCATTAAGTGCTAAAATCAACCCTTCTCTTTCTTTTTAAAATCACTTTCTTTTTGCATTTTGTCTGATGATTAAATTATTCTCTATGCCGTCCTCTTTACTGTTGCTTACTGATTTCTGCGCTCTTTAGCTATGGCAGTTAACTGTTTATTTTCGGCTGCCGTCGCCGTTCTATCAGAAGCTGTTGCTTAAAGTCCCTTGTCTCATCCCAAGGCTTCATATACTGACGTGTTTAACATTTCATCTACATCCAATGCACATGGCACCCTTAAGCGTGAATATTAGACGCATATATATATATATATATATATGACCCAAAAGGCGCCTCCTAGTGGTCTAACCCTAAACCTACCCCAGACCTAAACCTACCCAAAACTGAACAAAGCTCTGTGCATGTTATAGTGATGCTAAAGGGTGCCATGTGCGTTGGATTTAGACGAAATTTCGAAAAGTTCGAAATGTCATATATATATTAATATATCTAAGGTGCGTTCGGGCAATCAGATCAAAAATCAAAGGAAACATATACCCATTTACACCAGGTTCTTTAATGAGTCTCTTTTTTCCACTTTCAACCACTTTTGTTCTGATTTTCTTTCTTCGAGGGAGGGTCTATGGACTGGTAAATGTATTGGGCTTTTTTGATATAATGGACAAAATAAGCTTGTGAAATTTACATATGAACGTGACTGGAGACAAAAGATGACATAAAAACATCCGAAGAACTGCTAAATTTGTTTCTGCTGTGATTGACGGAAGACCACGCCGAACACAGTGAGAAATTAGCAATGATGAGAGAACATTGTGCTTGGTACGAATTTCATCGTCAAAACAACTTTGGGTCTTTAGCCGTCAAAGTTTAAATCCAGTCTGGCTAGAGAACTTTAGGTCAGTGGTGGAGAGTAGGCGTCTGTTATGGCTGTTCGAACACATTTGACCACATGAGTGTGAAATACTTCTAGAAGTGGTCAAAAGTGATCCAATCAACCACAACGCATCCAATACCAGGTGTAAACAGGAGTTAAAACTAAATAAAGGTTTGTGTAATGTGACTATCACATACTTAAAACTTAAAAAAAAATGATAGAACAACAAGGGACAGATAGATAAAATGTTATATATACAGAACAATATGCAGAACTATTGCCTGTAACAAACAGACAGAGATAACAGAAGCAAGTTTAAACTGATAAATGGGTTTTGCAATCACATTCTTTACACTTTACACCAAAAATCAGAATATCGAATGATAGATACAGTAGATGACAGATAGTCACGTGTGGATTTAAGTCCTACAATCACAGCACCTTGCGCTATCATCTCTAATGCACTGTACACATCATCCAGTTTCTGTGTTACCATGGTTACCGCACCTGCTTTAACACATCACAAAGACATTGGTTGTATACTCGTACTGTAGATCAGCTAAATGAACCTTTTAGTCTACCCAGACTATTTCCACTGTGGTTTTCCATAAACACATCCTCCAGAGAAGAATCTTATTTTGACAAGACCAATTAACGGACACAAGTGCATTCCTTGCACATTTCCATGAGGGAGCTGGTTTCATCACATCATAATTAATACATGTGTGCCAAGCAGAAATGCATCAGGGCCGGTATTAATCAGAAGCAATGATCAAATATTTGATGCTTGAGCCAAGACTCTCCCACTATGCTAACGCTCTTTTACCTCCAACCTTATTAATTATGGATATGAGTTCTGGAGGAAACAGTTGTTGAAAGGACTCTTAACCCAATGCAAAAAAACAACAACAATTCCCTCCAGCGCAGAAGTTGCCGTTAGACAGAAGCTTCTGTTTTAGCCTTGCGTTTACTTTATAGAGCAAATACACACAAGTGCGCAAGTTAGAAAGCAAATCTATAAAATATTCATTTTCTCATATTTCAAACGTCTGTGTCAGAGGTGAAGATAGGAAGAAAGCAGAATGGAGTAACTAACTAGCGCCTACAATCATGTTTCATTTGCATTGAACCGTTTCATTTGTTTTATGTGATTCGTAGTGCAACTCCTCGTAATTTATAGGACAGCTTTGTGTGAGAAAAGTCATTACTTAACCAAAATCTTGACCTTTGCTTTCCTTGATGAGTTAA
The DNA here is from genome assembly GCA_027497675.1 of Cyprinella lutrensis. NCBI lineage: Eukaryota > Metazoa > Chordata > Actinopteri > Cypriniformes > Leuciscidae > Cyprinella > Cyprinella lutrensis. The sequence goes on from JAOTRC010000005.1 coordinate 22,449,138, forward strand.
TGATAGTAGTAGTCATGTATAAGTGGTGAACCAATCATTATTTCGCGACATATTGTTTGATTAATCAGTTGAATCACAAAGGGGTCTGAATGACTCATTCACTAATCAAGTGCTCAAATTCAACTCATTGACTTCGGTCCGGTTGGAGAAGGTCCGTGAGTCGTGTTTTTTTTAATTAATCAGATGATTCAGAAAAGGGTCTGAATGATTAATTCATTAATCCTGACATCAATCCAATCAGAGAAGGTTCTTTGAGTCTTATTATTTTATTTATCAGTTGATTTCAGAAAGGGGTCTGAATCATTCATTTACTAATCCAGTGCTCAAGTTCATCTCACTGACTCCGGTTTGGTCAGAGACGTTAAGAGCAAACTAGAGTGAGAGATTATTATGAATAGCTTTACTCAAAAGACATTACTCAAGATGTCCCCTTTTGTGAAACGAGTTTCAGTTGTTCACATTCACAATTTTGGATCAACCTGAGGGTGAGTAAATGAGATAAGAATTTTCACTTCTGGGTAAACTACCTTCAACAATTTGCAATGCGGTTTCATGAACCTGTTCTCATGGTGGGAAAAAAATAGTCATCATGAGCTGAGCTTGAATTCAGAGCCCACACCCGGAATATAGATGAAGTGCTTCTTTTCAGCCTTAAACAGAAACTTTCCAAGTTATAAACCAGACATTTCTTGAATTTTAAGCAAAAAGCTGCAGTATTGCTCTCGTAGCATTATATAATATGACAAATTACTTTTTCAGCATGCTGGAAGACTAAAATAGACTACGGTCACACTTCTCTCTGCTTTCAATTAATGGCATGCAACCTGTGCGCGGCCGAGAAAGCAATCCGCGAGCTTTCTGAAGGAGAGAATGAAGCAAAAGGACTTTAATGATTGGTTGTTTGGGTCAATGAGCATCCTCTCTGGTTTGAGCATAAAAATGTAAAAAAGGGTTTTGGAATCCTTCCAGAACCTTCCCCGCATCAGCATTCCTCTCAATCAATGGTTATTGACGCAGGTAAGTAGGTGCTTAATCATTTTTAATTAGTGATAATCAGACATCTTGTCTGTTTCGGTAAGGAGGCTGCAATCCAGGCTTGTTAGGTCAAGTTTCTGTTCAAACGGCTTAATTGTGATTCATTTTGTTTGGTTTCTGGAAAATAGTGTGAATATTTTTACCATTGGATAATGTTATGTTCTTGTAAAGCCAACATTAACAATTCTTTGCAAGGTATTCCCAGTTTAAACTGTTCATTTGCAGAGCACACTTCAAAGTCAATATTCAATGGCATTCGCAACCCATTTTAGTTCTATAACATGACATTTCCAGCTGAAACAAAGTAACGGAGGCCAGCTAGTAAGAGCTGTGCGAATAAAAAACTTCACCTCTCTGTCCTTAAGAGGCATGCTAGCGACTGACACTAAATGCTGCGGTTTTTAACTTCAAACTTGCTAAAAACAAACATGAAATTCTAATTTTACAAATCTGTTTTAAAGAGAAGATCAATGCGCACAAGACTTTGGTTATAGTTTTAAAATCGTAACCAAGCCGCTCATATACTGTAGAATGCATTTTCTGTCCTCATTTTCCATTATGTTCAATATCTCGCAAAAGAGAGCTGCATGTTTAAAACCCCATTTAAAGTTAAAAGAAGTTCAACTTCTAAAAAACATTTCTCTAAACTTTGTGGGGATTTTTTTTCCCCAATTCCACTCTATCTAATGTTTTCTGGAAAAAAAATAGGCCTACTGTGTGGTAGGTGCTTTGGCTCTTTGTATTAAACCATGCATAAATATATTATGTTGTTTTATTAATAAATGTTCATGCAATTTACAACATTATATTTAATTTAAAAATGTTTGTTTAAACTTTTTTTTGAATTTTTTTTTACAGAAAGTCTTGTTATTTCTAGTAATGCACAATATATCGGCCACCTTATCAGTAACGGCCGATATGTGATAAATTTTTAATATTATCGTTATAATTCCAATAAGGAAATATGGCCAAAATTAAAGCCTATAAATAATAGATTATTTTCTTCAGCTGAGACACTTCAGATGCACACTTTTCACCATGATGGTTTTGAATAGCTTGAAATATGATTGTGGTTACTTCAAAAAAGGAAAATGTGCTGAGTGCAACATTTACAACGCAAGTCAATATCGGCTATAAATGAGAACATTATAATTGTGTGCTTGGGACACATTTTAATGGTAAGACTTGTGTTTTTGTAATCAGTTTCTCAAAAATTAAATAAAAATTTGGATTTAAATTTATCGGCCAATATATCGGTTATCGTTTTTTTAAATATAAAGAATTATCGTATCGGCCAAAATTGTCATATCGGTGCATCCCTATTTCATTGCTTTTAATAAACAAATCTTGTGGCCTCAGGAGGCAAGCAAAAAGCGTTTTTTCCCCTATAATTAAATATAATTTGATTATTAGTATATTATAGATCATTCAAATAAAATTTTTAACTTAGATTTTCAGCCATTTTGACAAGAATTTTTAATGTCAAAATGTAGCCAAACTAAATAGTGGTAGACTATTAAGTGACAAGGTTTAATTTGATGGCCAATGCCAACATCTTAAGCCGTGCTCAGACTACAGGTGTTTCAGGACGATTTATGGAAGATTTACCTCTCCCGACATTCTGAGAAAAAAATAAAAATAAAATAAAAATATCGCATCAGGGCATCAGGATCTGATGTTCGGCCCAGATAATCTGGTAATGTGTGGCGTTTTCAGATCAAATCTTAACCCTTCCGATCTGCTCGAGGACACAATGGGCCGCCCCGACAATATCAAACATGTTTGCTATTTTAAATAAGGATGATTATGACTATGATTACAGCACAATAGCCAATAGCCACAAGAGACAAGTCTACAAGGATATGGAAATGACAGAACTTTTGAAATGGCGACCGCGAAAAGAACAAACAGATGTGAGAGTTTGTTGGACAACAGAGATGAAGGAATGGCTGATGGAAGTATCCATTTTGTTTACATCCTCTTTCCCGTGAGCTCTCGTGAGGAGTTATATCTGGCATGATAATCTTAAGAATATCTTGTAGTGAGTGATTGATTCTTTCCAAAGTTTGCAATGTTTGTGAAAGTAAATATAAATACACTACTATGATTTAAATATGATAATAGATTTTTTTCTACCACTAAAACGAAAACTATTTGTCTATCAGTTAAAAGACTTGCGTGACTTACTTTCCTCTATGGAACACAAAAGAAAATATTTTTTGAAAGTGTGTGGGTTTCACAAAAGAAAGAAATGCTTTGAATCACAAGAGGGTGAGTGAACTTGCCCTTAGCATCCTCACGTAATCTGCACTACCTTGGAGACATCATCTGACAAGACATCCATCTAGACATCATTCCAGAGTACAGATGAGCAGATCAGTTGAAATAATGGATTTACTGATACTGATGCTATATTGAGAGAATTGATCCTCACATAAAAATATTTATGCATTTTTTAAATGGTTTTTAATAATACATTTGTTTTAAGTAAAGAAAGAACTTATATCAAAAGGATAAGGTGTTTCTTCTTCTGCTCATCTGAACTCAAACAGGAATGCTCAACACAGTCACAGAGAGCAGTGTGATATTTAAATATTTAATTTCTGTAAATAACAAAGCTAATTGTTATGTTCATCATGGCTATTATTGTTAATAGAAGTAACCATAGAAGCAACTCAATGATTAATCATGTTGCATAATTGTTGTTAATAAAAAAGGGTCCGATAATTAGCAAGAGCGGTCTATTGAACATGGAAAAAATATATATTTATCTTTTTAAATGTTAAATGGCTATAATTACCCATTTTATCCTCAGAAATTACATTAATTATTTGCATTAGTTTCAGCAATGTTACCTTTGATAATACCTGGTATCAGATCGAAATGAAAATAAGTTATATCAAATTGTTATCTTTGAGGATTACAATTTGGAATAACATTAGGGCCAGAAAAGTAATCATTTTGATTTCTCGTTACCTTTAAACTTCCAAAACACGTAGCATCCTCGAATACAACAAAGCTGGCTAGGTTTACACCTCTATTAGTTCCCTTAGATAACGAGGTCTTGAGATTCCAGACTCCTCGCCTCCCCCTCAAAACCCCCGCTGAACGTTCATACATCATTAATGCTCACACATCATAGCAGTGATAATTGCGGAGGACGTGAATGTCACACGTGTCACACCTCCCAGACACCGACTGACAATTCTCCGGCCCCTGGTGCCCCAGCTGCCTGGCGTCATGCGAGAGTGCAACATTCGCTCCCTGTCCTCTGACGCTCCCCGTTGCGTATGTGAACTCGCTCCAACCTCTGCCAGTAAAAAACGCAACCTAGATTTGGAGCATTAGCACAGTCAAATCCTACATAAGCTACTCGACAAAAAAAGAAGCTGTTATTATTGTAATTTTTTGGACAGTTGCCTACAGCACATGGCCTGTTTTTATTTCTTGCCTTTTTAAATCAATTTCAGCATAACTTACCACAAGTAACATGGTATTAAACAAGCAGAGATCGATTCAGAGTGCGCTAGCTAAGCGAGCTTCTTTGATCCCTGAGCTTAAGGATCAAGCCGTTCTAAGTATCTAAGGATGATTATACCATAAACCAGAGCATGTCTACAACTTATCACAGATAGCTCAGTGTTTGCTGAACCGCAAACATCACACGGATCAGTCGCTAATTAAAGTACACCTCCACAGCTGTACTGGCAGGTAACAGATCTGAACATATTTATTACCCTGATTTTCCTCCTCCAGCACATCTCTATCATGACACTCTTGTGCAAGCCTGGCATAGTTCGGATTGTCTCCAGCCGTCGTCAACTTGACAACCCTGCCCTCCCTTTGCCCCGTGAGCTCCTCTTAAAGGTACAGCGGTCATTTTCAACAAGTGCCCACAACGCCACCTACTGCAGGAACTCTCCCAAAAGAACAATAGTCCAATTTTAAAAATACTTTTGCTGATAATTTACTCACCCCCATGTCATCCAAGATGTCCATGGCTTTCTTTTTTCAGTCGAAAAGAAATTAAGGTTTTTGATTAAAAAATTCCAGGATTTTTCTCCATATAATGGACTTTACTGGTAACCAAACGGTTCAAGGTCCAAAAGACAGTTTCAGTAGAAACTGCAAACTGTTCAAACGGCTTTAAACAATTCCAGATGATGAATAAGGGTCTTACCAAGCGAAACGATCGCTCATTTTTAAAAAATAATAACAAAGTTTAAGTTTTATATGCTCAAATGGTCACCTTGCTCTGTTCTGTGATGTGTGTTCGTGACACTCCTGTTCGAACTCGTTCATCAAAATGAGTCTTTTCCCGAGTCAGTTCGTTCATTTCGTTCGTTGAATGAACCAAATGACACAAAAAATGATTTGTTCTTTGTTCATTTTGATGAATGAGTTCAAACAGGAGAGTCGCGAACGCGCATCAAAAAAACAGAGCAAGGCGACCATTTGAGCTTATAGAACTTAAACTTTGTTATTTATTTTTTAAATGAGTGATCGTTTTGCTAGATAAGACCCTTATTCATCATCTGGAATCGTTTAAAGCCCTTTGAACAGTTTGCAGTTTGCACTGAAACGGTCTGTTGGACCTTGAACCGTTTGGTTCCCATTGAAGTCCATTATATAGAGAAAAATCCTGAAATGTTTTCATCGAAAACCTTAATTTCTTTTCGACTGAAGAAACAAAAGGCATGGACATCTTGGATGACATGGGCGTGAGTAAATTATCGGCAAAAGTTTTTTTAATAATGTTTTCTAAAGACACAGTCTATCCCTAACTCAAGACGACGTGTGCATTTTGTTTACTACCAGAAAAAAAGGGCCCCATACAGTGCTAATTTCACCCGAAAACGTATATCTGGTATCTTCTTTCGTCATGCACAGAAATGTTTTCAGAGAAATTCTCAGATCTTTTCCGGGAACCCTCACAAGCAGTGTCTTCACTTACGGAGTTATCCTCTCGAGCGCAGACACCATTTGCCACGCCACAGAGTCGCGGCGTGACAAAAACGACGCGCAACTCGAACCGCAGACTCATCTCCCCTTCATCGACCGCCAAATCTTACATCCCCGAGCACATCACACATTCAGCTGCGGTCGATTCTGCATAATTCATCTGAGGAGCATATTTACTTGGAGTTCGCAGTGATTGAGGCCGCCGGCCCCAAATTAACCTTCTCATCTCAGAACGCATCCTCCCCGAGGAGCCGCGCTCCGTCTGGGGGGTTCATATCGATCAGCGGACTCTCGAGGGGTGGGTGCGCGCGCGTGTGTGTGCGTGTGCAGGTTTCTGCAGAGCTCTGCTGCGGTGCGGGGTGGCAGGTGGTGCTTGGCTGAGAGCGAGTCTGCTGGCTTCTCTGTTTGAGTTCTGCCAGCAGTGAGTGTAAGGCCCCTGCAGTCTGTCTGACGAGGCTTGTTAGACGCTGCTTAAAATAGAGAGAAACATCTCTACCTGCCACTCAGCTCCTGGCAGAAGGTTACCTGGCGCCCAAAGTGCAGCGAAAACACAGAGCAAGGCAGGATCTGGATTGTTTATCGGAGTTCTCCCTCAGCACGTTCTTATTGGAGACAGCCTGCCGAGATTTCCCCCAGGACGCGGGGCGCTACGCTACAGGGGAGTCGGGGAGAAGAGAGGGCACCGCACCAACCTTCACTTCATCACACAACAACACCTCTGACTGGAAAGCTCCCCTGCTAGTTACCTGCTCCTTTTGTTTTGTGCCATTCCAGCTGAATTTTCCTCTTCTATAGCAAGCCGCCCGCTAGCAGGTAATGTAGCACAGACACGGCAGATTATTCCAAGATGCGAGCGAGAGATTCATCCCAAAACTTGGCTGTACAAGACACCTCTGCATTGTGCGCCAATGTGTAAAACAGATATGGCGAGAGCTAATATCAATTAGCATGCAGCATCAATTAGCGTGCAATCTCACAGCACATTAGGGAGGGTAATGGCTTGACCCCAAATTCTGCAGGCTCTTAAACACTTCAGCAAGTCCTTCCACAACTTGCGTGAAAGTCATCAGATCTCTCCATAAATGTAACGTCAAAGAAATAATTACATCTGTCTCGTTCTGATAGTAAAACGTGTGCACGGTTTCTGAGCGGTTTTATAAAGATTTGACGTTCATTTTTCGACTGTAATAAAGTCAGTCTCGAAACCACTCGAGATAACTATGAATTAACAGTGTCAATGGTGTGACTCGTTCCCCCTCCAGATGTGATAAAGGCGTGTACGGGGGTGTGAAAGAGGCGAAGACGCGGCGAACGCACCTCGCTTTGCCTCTCATGAGTTATGCTGTTGTGAGCCCATAATAACCCACTCCATTAAACTTTATGAGGGGTTAGAGCAGAACAATTTCTTGCTGCCACCTCAATGTGATCTACATGCCCTCTCTTTCAAAATTTTTAGCAATAATATTGTCCAAATTCTTATTACCTGGTGTGTGGTCATTAAAGGGGTCATGAGCTTAAATTTGATTGCATTGTTGTCTGAGGTCAACTTATGACGTTCGCTTGGTTTTTGCATTCAAAAACCTCAAAATGAATAAGTAATAGGCTATTTTCTAGCCTAGTTTTGAGTCTAGCTGAAAAACGCTCGGTTTTTATGGGCGTCTCGCATTGAAGACTTAGAAGTAAACACCTACTGCTGTGAGTGGATAACAGTTTTGCATATTATAATGAGTTTCAATTCACCCGTCGATGCATGTGGGGGAAATTGTTTTGAAAACGTCCAATGTTGTAAAATGGCAACCAGAATGATGGTATGAGGCACGCTTATGTTATTTAGCTATGCATGTAATGCACGAATCGTGGGCGGGGCTAAACCGGACGTGTTGAAGTAGGCATCGATCATCTTCTGCAGGGGTGGTGTTTTATCCTTTTTGACGTCATAGTTCCCTACTTTGAAAAACGAGTCGTTTGCTGAGCCTGGTGTCAATAAAAGCTTTTATTGGACTAACAAGGATGTTTTCAGTTCT
>JAOTRC010000005.1:22635435-22647764 GCA_027497675.1 Cyprinella lutrensis
CGGTTACGTGCAATCCTCTGCGGTTGACTCGTCAGAAGCGCGGTACTGCAATATTGCGGTTATCGCGACAGCCCTACACACACATCATGTTATAAGGTGACTATAAGGTAACTGTTGACCCTTTTAGGTCAGGATTAGGCACATAATGCCACTGAATGTGTCACAATATAATCAAACTCCAATAAATTTTGAAATTTTAATATTTTGAAATTACTATAATATGTAAAGTATTGTTACTGACCTATTATACTTGCAAAGTATTGCTGCTGAGCTATAAGGCCCTAAGTTGTTCGCAAAGCTCTCTCCATCTCTTTTGATCCTTGTTTTATTTCTCTGTTTGTCCCAAAGCCTGCTTCCCTTAGTAGATCTATTTTGGGGGATTTTCTGTACTTGCCAATAAATAATCGTGAACCATGATGACTGAACGACACAACAGCGGTGTGCAAGATATTGTATCATGGATCTAAACATAGATCTTATTAAATCTATCGGCCCACCGAATTAGCCGCTAATGAGGCATCAATGTATTATACCTATGGTTTCTACAAGGGAACCCGAGGATTTCCAGTTTAAGGACAGTTTAAGTTTGAAAGAGTTTAAAGAGATAGTTCACTTTGAAATTAATTTTTGATATGTTTAAGCTTACCTGAAGAACATCCAAGATGTAGGTGTCTTTGTTTCTACAGTATTTTCAATTTTGACATTTTTCGGTCAAACCGTTGTTGTCTGCCAGTCATATAATGCAGGTATGGGGGTCCACGTCAAAGAGCAAGCACAGAGAAGTCAAAATTAAACATGATTTAATGACTTATAAATGTAAGTAGACATTGATGGCCTAAGACATGAAACGAGCGGTTTCTGTGAGAAAACGAACAGTATTTATATCCTTTTTACCTTGCGTTGCCACAGCCATGTCCAACTGATCTGAATCAGTTGTCCAATGACCAACTGAATCATGTCCAACGTTCCACCGGAAGTGATTGCTTTGGTGTCTACGTCACTCATTGTTTACACAGAGATTTCAGAAGTTTTACCTTTCACTAAGCATATTTAGATATATCGAAATCGTCTTCCATTGCGATTTCCTGTACATCTAAATATGTTTAGATCTTCACAGTGAAAGGTAAAACTTACAAAAGTTTACAGCTTTCAGTGTAAATCAGGGGTGAAACAGCCTTAATTCACATCGTTTCCTACACGTGTGTTCCGCGTGCATGTGATACTGCGCAACGTAAATCATGTGATGCCCGAGTGCATTTGACCAGCATAAAATCACCATATGTCAGACTGACCGGCCAGTCACGTGATAATCGGCCGGTTACGGTCACGCACCGGTCAATCGGTGCATCTCTAACGCTGCCACCTATCAACCTGGAGAAAAGGCTATAAATGATTATTAAATATATTATTTAAGGAAACACATCATCAACATCATCATCATCATCATCTACCTTTTATTTTTTTTTAATTATTATGATTGCATTAAATGCATGTTTGTATAAGGTTACAACTTTGTGCTATGCCAATAAAGCTTGAATCTCAGTTTTCAGAATTATTAGATCTCCACCACTGAGTGTCTCCCTATTCACATTTTTCATCCAGCAGTGTGTCTCAAGCTCTTCTGTCGGTCTGTTCGTTTCTCTCCACCCCCACCAACACACAGCACTGAACTCATCACTTATTAACATCGATGGTTCATTCACTGCACCACAGCTGGAATGTTTACTCTGTGTGCATTATCCCATTATATAATTATAAAGACTTCACAAAGACTAATTATGAGATATTTTGTCTCATTGCAGCAATATGAATTTCATAAACCATTTTAAAAAGATCTGCAATAAATAATCTACTACGATTGTGCATTTGTCTAAACAATGATTCAGCTATAAATTATGAGCACAGACATGAACAAACAGTTTTTTGTTGTTGTTGTTTTTTTGTCTCTCAACAAAATCCAATCAAAACATAATCAAGCCACAACCATATTCCCTACAGAGTCCAATAACTCATTGTTAACTTCATAGTCATACCACTGAGGGAGATCATCTGGATATATAAAAATATTCAATTCTTATATGATGCACACTGAGGGTGAATAACATTTGTGGACTAATAAAGTGAAACTCATCTATCTACTTCTGTGATCACATTGAGCAATTGATCAACCATGTTCTTTCACATCAACTCTTCCCTCAATATATAACATACAACATTTAAAAGGCATTCATAAGAATCTAGGAGTAAATAGAAGAGAGCAATAACCTAAAATCATTTTCTACCCCATTTTCTTTTTTTCATTTTCTGTGTTAAGCAAATGAAAACCACAAAAAGCGTTGTTTATTAATAGACTGTATTTTCGGATTTCTAACAGTGAAGTGGCTTCTGCCTTTTCCACAGAAGACTAAAGGCATACAGATTGGAATGACATGAGGCTGGGTACATGACAGCATTTTCGTTTTTGAGTAGAGTATCTATTTTAAACAGATTTTACTCATTACAAAAAAACATGTTCGTTTTCCGTCAAGTGTTGGTTTAGATCAGAAAAAAGACTGAAGCAAAAGAAAATATACCTATGATTAGGTTTGGACAATTTTAGCTAAAATCATAATCGCGATTAATCGAACAAGTTACCACAATTACGATTATTACTATTTTTTTTTTCTCATGTCACTGGCAAGGCTTATACTAGACATCTTTCTCAAGAAAACAACACTTGTGCATTTTTTTTTCTCTGATTCGATCATAGACTAGAGCATTACGTATCGTTTCACGCTGGTGAACGATCCCAGCTTAAATGCCATCATTATGCAACACGCACTGATTATGGCTTTTGTTTACACAGCCTGTATTCCAGGACAGAACACGGCAATGTTACTCTGTCCCCAATCTGGCACCAATCCCGGGTCGTGTTTCACACAGAAGATGTTTGTTCTGGCAATTTCACGGGATCAATGCGTGTGAAAGTAGCTCATATTGCTTCAATGTCGCAGACTGGACGGGGCGGAGTTACGTGACTACACACACGGTAATTGTGTTTTAAGGGGAAAGTACATTAACACACAGTGGGCGGACATATTAATAGGATTCAAAAACCGAAATAACCTATGTCGGTTATAGGCTCGTTTCGATTATTTTTCGATTAATCATCCAGTCCTAATTTGATTAAATGGAAAGTTGCTTTATTAGTCAAATGAAAAGTTCTACATTTACAATAAAATCACACTATTAAAGAATAACTAAACCCTAAACCAACTTTTTTTAGTTAATGATCTGTAAGAATGGATCTTTATTAATACCAGTCATTGATTCGAGTAACTTTTTTGACATTTGTGTATAAAGTGTTTTATTTCTACAATATATATGGTGTAAAACGTCTTAGTCAGGTTGAACGGTAGCTACTGCAGTTGAATTTTCTTACTGGTTTTTCCGCACTTTGCTCATCACGCTCTTGGTATGAGCTATGCCCTTGACAGTATAAAAACCAGCTTTTTTGTAAAAACCACTGTAGCAAGTCATGGGAGTTGGAATTGAGAGTATTGATTGCGAAACACGCTCTGTAGTGCTGTTTGTTCGCGTTCGGTTATGGTAGAAACATGAAATCACAATTTGTCGACCTTCAAAGGGGGTGCCCGTGGTTATGTAGATATAAATGTCTCACTCTAAGGTAATAAAAACATTACGTATTATTAAGTAAGTTCTTTACACACCACTGAAAACATAGTTATGGATGTCAATATTGCATTTCTGTAAATAGATAATCAAAATTATTACACATGATTGGACCTTTAATACTAATGTGGATTTTTCTACAATATTCTCTCATGACTAAAATTGGGTGTTCTAATTCAATCTACTGCAGTATTTCCTCTCTCAGTCAGTAGAAAATGTGCTTAACATTCATTCATAAATGAAAAAATAAAACACCGTCATATACTGTGAAACGGTATATTTTAGAAAAATACCGTGATATGGATTTTTTTTTTTTTTTTTTTTGTTATACAGCCCAGCACTAGTATGCGGGACATTTCACTGTGGATTTTTTGGTAAATGAGTCGCAATTTTGGCGCAGGCTTTGCAAACAGACTTTGAAATGAATGTCATGCTAAATCTACCTCACATCCCAAACCATCAGGCTTCTAAAACATCTAATTCTGTGAGCATGCAGACTAAACGGCTTGAATGATGTTAAGCAGCCATAACCCGCGGGTATTATAAACATTCAAAAATGTCACAATGTCCCTTGAGCACTAATTACTTTTAGTTTATTCATTTTTAGGAAGCACACAAAACATGCACACTAACTAATAGCTGTTCAATTATAAAAGTTTTATTTAAGATCTTCATTATTCCGTCAGAACTTCGCAGTCTGTTGAAATGCAATCTGGTTCCTTTCAACTGCAACGGCAATGTCTTTCAATAAAATCAGTTACCACCATCATATCCCAATGCTCAATATCCAACAGAATTACTTCAGGTTATCTTTCCTATGCACTTTGATTTTTTAAAGTTAATTTCATTGCACAAGACAAATGCTGAACTGTCATCAGATGATTGATAATCTCATTTGTGACTTGAATTTATTTTCGCTTTTTATTTTTCCCACATTACTTTAAAAATAAACTTGAGTGTATTTTTGGTGTGGATGATACAGGATTTTCAATTATCAAAGTGTTATTTAGTGATTTCAATTTAAAAATGTAACTGGTAGTGTAAAATAGGCACATAGCATCGAAGGCACCTAAATCAAATCATAATTGTATCGAGGCATGTTGGGATATCAGCAAATATTAGATTTACACCCCTACAAAATATACATCTGTCATGACTCATGACATGAGTCATGCATCACATGACGTGAGCCCAGACTTACGGGATAATGGGGACCATCTAGAGAGGCTCAAGGCCTGCATATGGTCCCTGGTGGACCCCGAGCATCCGGCTGGTCACCTTCTTGTGACGTAAAAGAGTCATAATTCATCTCAGTCTGTCACACTAAAGTCTGTACAAATTACAAAACGATTACAGTATTGCTAAAAATAGATATACATGCAAAGTCTGACACACCTACACCTAGATGAGCTCTTGCGCTGTGCCAAAGTCCTTCAAAAGCCCTGGGGAAAATAAGTATTTTACAACACTACTATGCAGACTGAAAGACAATGATAATGTCCTCTGAGAAAAATACATTGAGAAATATGTTTACGGGGTTGTGGACATTTTTTCCAAGTCAGATCATAATTCATCCCAACACACCTCAAAAACTTGTTTTTCCAGAATTGCGTGGAATGGCAGCAGTATCCCTTACATGATTCAGCATATATCTGACCACTTAAATATGCCATAATGAAACAAACTGCTTAATGAATGATTACCTCTCAACTACACATCTCAGAACAGCATAACATTAAATCTAGAATATGTAAGTCTCTGTGATTTAACTCACTAGTGATGCAGTGAAGTTTCAGCCAACCCTTTCAAAACAAACCAGTTAGCCAGTCATGCTACATTAGTAGCGAAACTTGCTGCGTTTGTGGATAACCACAACTAACTTATCCAGCTGGGAAACGATCTTTACATAAACGCAAGACATTTCAAACTTATGAATATTCTACACTAACAAATTGGGGAAATTAAAACATCAGCAGATGTTAACTTAGCAAAGCTAACTTCCACAACAGACATATTAAACACATGTCGAACGACTGCATGTAAATATATATAGAGACAGTAAGTTAATTACAACCATTTTAATCAAATTTCCCAGGATAATCTGAAAAATGACAAGATTAATCAACCAATGAGAAGGTAGGGAGGGCTAACAAAACAAAGCAAATATTGTTACATGCTTACAGTAATAAGCGACCACCGGGTCTCTTTTCTCGAGTTCCTGTGCTGTTCTTAAATGGTGCTGGATCGCTTTCAGCTGGGTTGGGAGAGCCATCCTGGAAAGAAGTCGCTGTTACAAACTTCTACAAAAGCCAAACAATGGCTAAAAACAAAGATGACAAGCGCTAGCGAAGGAGCTGCTTCCGCGTCCTCACGTGAACGCGCAACCACGCCTTTACTGACCTCCATAGGCGTGGAGGAGCACATGACCCACATGAATCTGCGATTATTTTCATTCGGCATAAAAAAACAGTAAATATATACTTACTTCTATACAGAGGAATCTGTAAAAGTTTTATTTAGTAATCATATACTGTATTGAAGTTGTCATTTGTAATTTATTTGTCAAATTATATTATTTGTCATTGGGCTATAGCCTATAGGCTATTGCACAAATAAAAAGTCCCAATGGTTTGCCTTACTGTTTTTGTTCTTTGTTTTTATATTTGGCGGGCTATATATTTACATTACTGTAAAGGAGTAGTTCATTTAAAAAAAAAAAAAAAAAACTAGAAAAAGAGTTTCAGTGCAAACTGTTCAAAGGGCTTTAAACGATTTCAGATGATAAATAATGGTCTTATCAAGCGAAACGATCGCTCATTTAAAAAAATAATAATCAAAGTTTGTTTTATAAGTTTAAATGGTCGTCTTGCTTTTGATGCGCGTTCGTGACGCTTCAGAATGAACGAATCTTTTCCAGTCAACTCGTTCATTTGGTTCGTTGAATGAACCAAATGACACGAAAAAAGATTTGTTCATTTTGATAAAAGAGTTCCAACAGGAGAGTCACAAACACCATTGAACCGTTTGGTTCCCATTGAAGTCCGTTATATGGTGAAAAATACTGGAATATTATTATCAAAAACCTTAATTTCTTTTCAACTGAAGAAAGAAAGACATGGATATCTTGGATGACATGGGGGTGAGTAAATTATCAGCAAAAGTTTTTTCAAAAGTGAACTACTCCTTTAATAAATCGTCAATCTATTATTTATTCCAGAGAAGTTCGGATTTGTCTATAAGAAACAGACTGAAGGCATCATCAAACCACAAAGCAAGTCACTAAACATAAAGAATCAGGTTTGGACCAGTATGGCAGACAAGTTCCTGTGCTGACCTGTCTATGGACGTCAGTCGGAGAGAAATCCCCATAGGCCTCCCAGGTTAGACCCGAATCATCATCTTCATAAAACCGCACCTGGATGTCATCTGTCACAAAAACAATGACATCACATAAGAGGAAAACAAGAAAATGAAATTATAGTGAACCAACAGGGAAAGAAAGAGGAAACAACGGTCACAAAACACAAAGTAATTTGAATATCTCCGTCAACACCATGTAAAACGCTCTTACTTCCTCAAAAGCCCCGATTTAATATAATACACACTTCACTCAACAGATAAGCAGCACATTACAGACACATGATCCAGAAACATATCAGATGTTAAACGCCTCAGTTGGGAATACCAATGTACTTTGATGATGTATACTGTACCATGATCCAAACAATAAAATAATCACGTAAGACTGTCTTTTTATATGCCCCCAATGCCCCCACAATATGATTCACGCAGTAAAACTTGTCATTCAATACATCACGCTATTAACAGACCATGACTGAAACTGTGATATGAATCTTATTCCTCATTTTAAAACATTCCAGAGCTTGTTGTCAATGTTTCAGTTGATTTAGTGGGTAGTAATGGTGAACACTGTTGATTTTGTATTTCAGGTTCAACCAGAATCAGAAACAGACTGATCTTTTTTTTTAAATCATACTATGATTTGTTCATGAAGAGACGTCCTCTTTGAGAGCAAGGTGAGGATAATATGAGGGAAGGGAAATGGCGGGTAGGTTGTTGAAAACTTGAAGTAAAGCTAACTTTCTCCTACTGCCGAATTTGCATATGAAATGGGGAATTCCCTACAGCTGGAAATCTGCAGTGAAAACTTCCTTCAAGAGTGCAGGGCGTCCAAAATCTAGGTTTTCGTTCAGAAAACTTTACAAAATGGCTTTTTCAAATGTTGCTGATCCTTAAAGAATCCACATTTACATCTCTTTCCCCTTAAGTGAAGACAGTCACCATTCTCTCGTTCTGACCCTTAGCAAAGTCCCTTTTAAAGCAGGTCAGTTCTCTCGGCGGCCATCTTGGTTATGCCCCGGGCAACTATTTCCCGTCATACAAGTATAGCTCCAGTCTACATTAATGGCAAAAGACGGAAATCTCTATTATATTTAAATGACATTTCAAATGAGGACAACAATAGGCTCATAATTTACGCTTCTTTGGTTGAAATTTTTATTCAAGCTGGTGTAGCTAATTTAGGTTCAAGAGTAAAACAAACAGGTTAGGGCTCTATCAAACAAGGCAATTGGCTCTTTCAACCATAAGGTGAGACTTCCAGTCCTTTTTTCAGTGTTTTTTTATTCCTTTCTTTCTTTCTTTTTTTTTTTTTTTTTGAAAAAATACCTTACTAACCCCAAACTTTCGAGCAGTAGTGTATATGCAAATAATCTTTTTGACTGGTTAAACTCTGCAAGGGAAATAGTGAGAAAGGCCAAGTTGCTGTGCAGGAATTGCTAATGCAATTGTCTATCTTCATTTGATCATGGTTGTGATGTCACAACAACAGTAATTGCTGAATAATCAAAGATCTTAACTCCTTTAAGATCTCCATTGTAATTGTTACAATTTCAAAGTGGCAAGGAAAAAAAGTCTGTATTTCATTTATATGTCATTAATTCTGTCCAGCAATAACAGACAAGCAGAGCATGCCATGACCGTTATGGTATCGTTTTCTGACCTTTCTGGACTTTGTCACATAGCAGATAGACCTCCTCTCCTCCTGTCACACAGCCGGCAGTTCGATCCATCCGCACTATCTTCAGATTGGACGCATTTGGGGCTTCTAAAAAGCAACAAGAGAGACAGGGGTGTTAGAAACAAAAAAGTTGTTTTTTTTAATGGAGTTTCCTATGGAAGTTGGTTTCCGCCACTGAATAAAAAAAGTAATTGCCACTTTTTTATCTCACAATCGCAAGAAATGAAGTCAGAATTGTGAGAAATAAATTGGCAATTGCAACATATAAAGTAGCAATTCTGAGAAATAAAGTCGCAGTTGTGAGATAAAAAGTCGGAGTTGCGAGATATAAAGTCGCAATTCTGAGAAAAAGTCGCAGTTGCGAGATATAAAGTTGCAATTCTGAGAAATAGTCGCAATTGCTAAATATAAAGTTGCAATTCTGAGAAATAGTCACAATTGCTAGATATAAAGTCACTATAATGAGAAATAAAGTCGCAATTGTGAGATATAAAGTCGCAGTTGCGAGATATAAAGTCGCAATTCTGAGAAATAGTCGCAATTGCTAAATATAAAGTCACAATTCTGAGAAAAAGTCACAATTGCAAGATATAAAGTTGCTATTATGAGAAATAAAGTTGCAATTGCGAGATATAAAGTTGCTATTGTGAGAAATAAAGTCGCAATTGCGAAATATAAAGTCGCTTTTATGAGAAATAAAGTCACAAAAAAAAGACAGAATTCTGACTTTTTTTCTCAAAATTGCGAGTTTACATCTCGCAATTCTGACTTTAACACATAATTGCGAGTTTATATCTAGAAATTCTTACATCTTTTCTCACAATTGTGAGATATAAACTCACAATTGCGAGTCATCAGGCCAATTCTAAGGGAAAAAAAGACCAACTTTTTTAACCTCAGAATAGTTTAAATCTCACAACACACAATTACAACTTTATATCTTGCTATTCTGACAAGCTTCTATAGTTTCCTTATATTTCCTTTTCATTTTATTTTTTTCTCTGACAGCACTGAGAGAGTAGAAATGGGCAGAGATTATCAGAAAAGGGAGGGGAAATTGAAAGTGTTGGCTTAGTTTCAGGGAGGAAGCAATACCTGACAGTTCTCTGCCAGAGAGCGAGAGAGACAGAATAAGAAAAAAGAGAATGAGACTGAAAGTGAGAGCTAATAACAATCATTAGGCCCACACTCAAAATCATGTGAACACCACGTTGACAGAAACTACAGGGACAAACGAGAAATAAAAGTGTTTGTTGTTAAATTATACATATAGGGCTAAAGCTATGATTTCAATTGACTATGAATTAAAGTTATTATGGTTAACTAAAACTAATACTAAAACCGTTAAATACATTGCTGTATTTTTTTTTAATTATTATTTTGTATTAATATTTGCACATTTTTTATTTTATTTTTTATTCAGTTGTAATGGAAAATGGAAATGTTGTTCAAACTTGTGTGACAATTTTTGACAAATAAAATTGTTGTTAAAAAAAAACGTTAAATACAACTATTTTGTTACTTGAAATAAAATAACATTAACAAACATTAACAAATTAATAAATACTGTACAAAAAAAACACATTGCTCCTTGTTAGTCATGCTAGCTAATGGATTTACTCATTTTAACAAATGAGCCCTTATTAAGTGTTAACAGACTATAATTGTATCTCAATGACACTAAAATAGCACTGCTGTGAATGCTTCTGATTGACACGGTCCACATGAAGAAGGATGATACTCACTGCTGTCAAAGATGGGGTCGGAAATGACCGGATCCAGCCTGCGGGAGAACCCTCCATCACTGTCGGGCAGGAAGGCTGTGAACATGAGCCGGACCACACTCAGGTCCATCTCCTTCGACTGAGTATTGGCTGCACTGCTAATCAGGATCCTCTCAGGTTCTGAAATACAGTCACAATAGTCTGAACACTTCAAGAAATCTTAAAAAGACTCATTCATCTCTTAAATCTTTCTGTTGACCAGAGTATCTTCAGGTCATCAGGAGACATGACAATTCCTATTTATATTAATAGGACCACTGCACTCAGACCAAACTGGGTTCATTTTCTTTGTACAAAGTGACAAGTGTTCCCTTCTTGTGGAGTTTAAACCTACAATCTTTTGGATACTATTCCAGATCTTCACCCATTGAGCTAGAAAAACCATAAGCAATTTCAGGAATCAATAATAAGTTTAGTTACTCGTATTTTTGGGTTGAAAAGTACAAACCAGTCAGTAACAATGCTCACACACTGCACACTTCCTGCAAAAATGTATTTACGTATGTTCATGTATTTACACTACAGTTTAGAAATTTGGGGTTGGTAATATTAATGTTTTTGAACTAAGTGCATTTATTTGATCAAAAATACTGAAAAAAGTTATATTGTGACATTATTACAATTTAACATAGCTGTTTTCATTTTAATATATTTCAAATTTTATTTTTGTGATGGCTCAGCATCATTACTCCAGTCTTCAGCGTGAGTGTCACATGATCCTTCAGAATATATTCTAATATGAAGACTAAAGAAACATTCTGAAAATAATTGTGCTGCTTAATATTTTTGTGGAAAACGTGAGGCATTTGTTCTTTGATAAATATTACTTTACGTTTAAAAGAACAACATTTATCTGAAATAGAAATCATATGTAACATAAATGTATTAACTGACACTTTGCTGAACAACTGGGCAAAATGTTTTGGACTGTAAACTACATCTATATACTAAAAATACAACAATAATATTTATAATTCTTTTTGGTGACGTCCTAACAAGAATATGGATGGACACACACACACACACACCTGTGAGTTCTCTGGGTATGCGAACTTCTCCATGTAGGGCATCTATTTCAGGATTGATGAATATGCCGTAGTTATATCCCATCCTGTAAGCCTCAATCATCCTCTCCTCCAAAATTTTACTCACGTTCTTCTTTGTCACGTGCAAAATGCCCAAGTTTGGAAAACTGTGAAACAAGTGCAAGTGGATATTAATTATGACCATTATCAATACATGTACCAAAAGTGTTGCTGCTCAGAAAGAAGCATTTTGGTATGTTGAGGGATTAATTCAAGTTAAGTTAAGTTTAAAGCTTTATTAATCCCCGCGCGGGGCAATTAGTTTGAGCTGACATGGTGCCTCACATGAAAACACTTAGCACATATATTCAATACATAGAAAAAAACAAAATCACCTAAGTTTATTACATAATCGTATTGCTTCAGACCTGATACATGAGTCTTTGGGCTGCAAATCGGCAATGCAGATTCCTTTATCGCACTGTTTGCCCACCAGACTGTGGGCATGAAGATGGGGCTCCGGAGAGTTGGTCACCAGCTGAACGACCACTCGTGCTGCTCCCTGGTAGTTACAGATCTGTGGTCCCACAAACAAACAGAAACCAATGACAAAATACAGTATAAAAACACATTTTTTAAGATCAAAATCATAAAAAAAATTGCCACTTTGCCATTATAATCGTCAGCATCATCATTTATCAATAAATATAAGCATATATCAATATATATATATATATCAATTAAAAAAATATTGTGAAATAATAATAATAATCACATATAAATAAATTATTATTATTATTATTATTA
>JAOTRC010000005.1:22672611-22683204 GCA_027497675.1 Cyprinella lutrensis
TTTTATATTTTTGTGTGTGTGTCTCAAACACCTACTCTCTCTCTCTCTCTCTCTCTCTCTCTCTCTCTCTCTCTCTCTCTCTCTCTCTCTCTCTCTACAAAATGTCCTCTTTCTCACTCCCTCTATCTCTCCTGACGTCTACGCACAGCATCGGTTTGCGGAAATGTTGTGTTAAATCCTGGAAGCAGTGAATAACAGAGAGGAAAAGGCATTACAAAACAGTCTTACAAAATATGAGGATTTGTTTCAGGGTTATTTCTTTTTAGTGGTTTTGTGTCTCAAAACCAAGTGCCTTCTGACAGCAAGTTAGTCACAATGAAATCAAAATTGAACATTTCTAATTCTTATGGAACATTGCCGTGTTTATTATAGATTAGATTTAAATATATGCACATTATTATTATTTTTTAGTTTATCAATAAATCTTTTTATCTTTATAATTAAGCAAAATATAACTTGTCCTCTTACAATAACGGCTGCAAAATCGGATTTTTTTCCCTACTATATAGGCTAATGGGCAAAAAACAGTAGGATGTGACAAAAGTCTAAACGGCAATGTCCAAATTCACAGTAGGCTACTCATAAAAGAGTAAGTATCTGGACCACGGGAGAGGATGAATGGCAGTAAAGCCACACAACTGACGCTGGAAGGTTACATGACAGTATTGCAGATAGGCCTAGCCTATAGGCTATGTCCATTTATACTACACACTATAGCCAAATGTACTTTTTTAGGCGGCCGTTAAGAAATTAGGCCTACTTACTCAAAATAAGTAGCCTACCTGTATGCGATTTTTGACGCAGCCACTATCTTGCATCAACCTGTCACTCACATGACATCACTACATTAGCAAACCACAACCATCCAACGACCCAACCAATTTAAAATACATAATTACATACACACACAACACAATAGCCAGAGAACCTCATTGTGAAATCCGCTAAAAAGGGGGCAGTGATGGCATCTTCCTTCCTTCCTTCTGAACAATCACAAGCGTGGACTATAGATTTGGTCATTGGGGTCAGTTTCCTGAGGCCTCAGGCTTCCTTGTCAATCATCATCTGGCAGAAGGTCCCTGGTTGGTCAGTGAGATCTCAAATTATTTTGTTATACCCCTGCCAGGAATTTAGTTTTCTGCAGGAGCAATTTCATCATTACAATTTAAATTTACATTGACCTAAATACTGTGCTCTTACCTTTCTGAGCTGCAAATATTACACATTCTTAATACCAATATAAATGTTGCAGAACATCCTCTTCTCTGGGGTCTTAAAAGAGTATTGCATTTTTTGTTTCTGCCTTTAGTTATTGTTTTGGAATACATGTTCATCCAAGCATGAGATTTATACTTGGTTTTTAATAAAAAGTAATAAAAATGTATTACACTATTAATGTGAAAAATAGAATTGTATTTTTTTATGTAATATAGTCATATTTAACCAGGAAAATGTGACAACATTAAGGGACATGAATTTACATTTGATTTGTAAAAAAAAAAAAAAAGTTGTTTAAAAAACAACAACAAAAACAATATTACATACATATTTTTTATTGACACACAATATTATTGATTGACTTTATACTGTACATTATATATAGGCAAACCTGAGTGCACAAGTGTTCATAAGAGTGAATGAGCATGTTAAAAACATATATTTACAACATATGGGGATATTCTGATCTTATGTATTTAGAAAAAATAATAGGAAAAAAATGGAATTTTGAACCAAAATTTTGGGTCGTTGTAAGAACACTAGATGGAGCTCTTTACCTTACAAACAAAATAATAGCATGGTCCCGAAAATGTCCATTCAGTAGTGTACTTATTTTATTAACTATACTCAGGTGTCATGACTTCTGTGAAAATCTTAATTATTATCACTATTTCTTACTTGCATGCTTGCATATTCCTTGCAAGTATGACATGACAATTAACACTCTAAACAACTGTTATTTTATTGTATTTTACTGAACAGATAAGCTCACGTGCTTTATAAATAAACAATAAAATAAATTATCCATAAAATGATGTTGCAAGCCGCCGAATCTCTGATCTCATAAGACCCCAGAGATTATTTAAAGTCTGAGGTCCTATAATTTAATATCAGTCGTTGCACATTCAGGTGATTAAAAAATTGCAAGAAACCATCCTTTTAAAGGAGTAATAGAAAATAAAATAGGTAGGCCTAATTGGAAAAATACAGATTTTCTCTTGACTTCTTGAAGAACACCATTAAGTAAGTGCATAGATGCTTGAGCTAATTTCATGACAATTGATGATGAATATCCTGGCAAGAAACAATGTTTTTTTTTTTTTTTTTTTAATTGACGACCACTAGGTGGAAACAACCGCTTGAATCTGGCAAAAAGATGTCCGGACTGATATAGTGACTTCAATTAACCTGAGCTGTGCGAAAAAACAAAAACAAATGATACCATATTAGGTCCTTTTCTCGATTTTTGTTTAAGATACATTTCAGATAAATTTCATAAGAGACATTAAAACTATTCAAAAATGTCTTTGCATACAATTGTCTTATCTTGTTTCCCTCTAAATATGTTCATTGATGTTTGATAAATTGTGCACTCCAAACTAGAATGCAAATGATAGCCTATGTTCAAGAGTTTTTTCGTATAGCCAAATGTCAGCCGGATGTGTTATAGGCAATATTGTATCAAGGAATATTATAGCAACTTTTACAACCCGTCCGTGCAGTTAGAACGGCTCACATGATGATGTTTTACAAATTGACAACGTCCTTTCCGCGGAATATAATGGGAATAATAGAGTAAAATAAAATGTTCTTGCCATAAATGAACATATATAGCTAAGATATGAACATTTGATAGACTCCAAAAAAAATCGAAAATATTAGCTATTAGAAAGTAATTTTCTACTTAAAAAATCTCGGGCTTTCAGACGTCAGACGTCGCGGAAATATTTATCACGGGTCTGGAGATTTACGAAAAGCGCACGAGACACATAACCTTTATGTCAATGTCTTATGTTTAACATGTTGTGTTTCGAAGTGTTGCAGATGCTGTACTTTGAGTACTGACCCTTGAACTTCCTCTAAAATATATTGAAAATAATATTTACAGACCGTCTTGTTTAGTTTCGTCATGTAACCCAACATGAGTTTCTGATGACTATTGACCTTCAACCTCCACTCAAATCTAGAATAGAATAATGTTATATTCGTGGTCAGGGGTTATGCTCCGTTTAAGCCAGTTCATGGCAGAGGGGGATCGTGTTGTTTTGTAGAAGACTTTATGAACAACGCGGACTGCTTTTCTGCCGCTTCAAGTATTTTGTCTTTGAGTGAGACTTGGACGCAACATTTTCAGATAACATAGCAAGATACTTTTGTAAATAATAATAATAATAATTGTGTATATATATATATATATAAAGAAGAGTGATATGTGAATGCTAGGCAAAATAATTACACAAAATAGTCCCACAGTTATAATTTAATAATAGTAATGTGTAAGGGTATGATGGATCCTAGGGATTTTTTATTTATTTATTTATTTATTTATTTGGAACAAATGATACGGGGGCTCTTTGATTAGGCAATACTGTTTTTTTTAGTTGAAATTGAGTTTTGAGAATTGAGAATTGAGAAATTGTGTGTGTGTGTTTTTTTTTAAATCCCACTGGGTCGTTTTCTGACTGAGCTCTGGATGGCTATCTGTAATAGCCTAAATATTTAATCAGGCATCATTTGGTGGAATTCAAAATAAAGAACTCCAAAAACCCTTAATTCAAAGCAAAATTTAAAATTTCTTTGGGATGATAATGTGTATGAACAAAAAACATTAGCTGATTTACTGGATTAATTTGACACAAATAATATAATAACTTTTGTTAATATGATTTATTTCATTTATATTATATTTGCATTGCAGGCGGACTGATAATAATAATATTGTGATGATTGCTATTATTATTATAGTCCATGCAGCTGCTAATAACCCTGTGGCTTCGCAAAATTGAATATTCTTCTAATTTATAGAGCAGGAGGCAGCATAGTCCCTGGTCAGGAGGACAACTTCATTCCTCAAGGTTTTACAAATTTAAGAGATGTCACTGTTTAGTAATAATATCTGACAGTGTTACAGAATATTACTGCGCTTTGCCTTATGTGGAAACATAATGTATAGCCTTTCCAGAATGCTTGAATCCTCATTCACTATCAAATCATACTTCAGCTCACTTTTAGACAAATTTGACTTCTGGAAAACGATATATCCAAGTCGATTATATTTTAATCAAGATAGATGAAATGCATTGTGAATGTTCCTGGATATTAAAGAGAAGTGTCAGGTTGAATCTGGAAAGCACGAGACCACTTCCACAGGCAGAGCGCTCAGTCCCTCTAACATCAGCTGAGTTTTTGCGGCCAATTTTGAAAATGACGCAAGGGATGACCGTGACCAATCAGAGCGCGGAACGGAGATTGACATGTAAATGACTTCGCCTTTTAAGGACAAGTCTCCGCCCTCGTCAAGTCCACGCTTGTCCCCCCCGAGAGCTCTGGAGCCGCGGAACCCGAGAGAAGGTGCGCTCCGCTGGGACACAGGAGGCATTAAGAGACGGGGAGGGAGGGAATGAGATTTCTTGCTACCCAATCCCTCTTTTCCCCAGGGACAGCAAGCCTTCCCTGGTCCATCCCTCCCTCTTGTTTGGTAATCATTTCATTTTACTCCTTTTTGAAGCAGTCGCCCGTTTTATCCCACTTTTCATTTCACAATCCCGTGCGCGTCTGTTCGCCTTCTTCTTCAGAGCAAGTTCGCGTTCTCCCCTCTTTCTCCCCGCGACGAGAAGGTCTGCTTGATCCCGGCTGATCGTTTCCTTTGAGATGCTCCACAGCTCTTGCCTTCTCTCTCCACCCTCTTTTAACTAGAGACCGGTTAATCTTGAGTGAACTGAACTTGGGTTTGGAATCTAAAAGAAAGAGGAACACCCAAAGGGATACGGCAGCGCGTCTTTGGATAAGGACCTCTTTCCCCTTGTTGCACTTTGGGGGAAGAATTTTTTTCCCTTTCAGTTGGTTTTTGTTAATCCAGGTGGTGCAGGAGGATTATTCCACTCGAGCTGGTGTAGAGAGACATCCCCCAGAAGGCTATTTTCATGTTCTCCATCCAGGACGGTCTCCCACGGGGAGCCTTGACCATGAAAGAAGAGCCCCTTACGAGTGGCATGACGCCGGTGCGCTCTTGGATGCAGAGCGCGGGGATACTGGATGCCAACACAGCTGCGCAAAGGTAAACATCACCGACAAGCTCCAAGTTGTTCATATTCCAAGTAGTTGGGTGCGTGAAACGGAGCTTCTGAAAGAGAAAGCGCTTTGCCACAGTTCTGTGAGTCTTTCGAAACGAGTTGTTTTGAATCTGTAAGTGCTCGTACAAAGTCGTTGCAAACAGCACAGTATCCCAGTCAGTTTGTCGGCTGTTATTTAGTTGTAGACGTGTTGAAACCGATTGCGCATCGTTAGGCGCATTAGCAAAAGCTTCTCGCTCCACTCCAGAAAGGCGGACTCTGATTACACTATAGCTGTCACACATGAGAAAATATTGTTCTACCTGATTTCTCATGGTTGAAAGAGAGCTGGAGAGCTTTCAGGTTGTCCTGGGTAGGAATGTCCCGCTCATGCCATCTCA
Source organism: Cyprinella lutrensis (assembly GCA_027497675.1). Classification (NCBI taxonomy): domain Eukaryota; kingdom Metazoa; phylum Chordata; class Actinopteri; order Cypriniformes; family Leuciscidae; genus Cyprinella; species Cyprinella lutrensis. The sequence goes on from JAOTRC010000005.1 coordinate 22,678,283, forward strand.
TTTACGGTTAAAATGTTGACATTTCGCGCTAATCTAATAATGTTTCACGTGCGTCGCTGGGACAGAGAGCTCTAGTAAGAATCACTGACAAGCATGCGTTTATAGTTTGTTAGTAAATAAAACATGCAATATTCGAGCGTCCTTGAAATAGTCGATTAAAAATGATCTTAAATTATTTATTCGGCTTTATCTTATTTATGTGTTACATTACAGAATAATGCGGAAAGTGTCGAAAATGTGTTTTACGCTGTCTTAGACGAAACTGTTTTCACAAACAGAAAAGTCAAACCGACCATGCGTGTTTTTTCAATAGCGTAATGCAAACCAAACCAGTCTCCAAACCTTTTGCGCTTGAATCAAAGTTAGTTTTAGCACTGTGAGTTGAGTTCCTCCGCGCCTACTCTTCTGAATGGTGTTGAAACACCGAGGTGCTGTTCTGTCTCAGCCTTCAAAGAAAGACCTGGGATTTTGAGAAATGTGTAAAGGTTACACTCAAGTTGCCTCGTAGAAATTTTACGCTGAGTGACAACATTTGTTGGAGACTCGAACATTAAAAAAAAACTCAGATAGCGGCTCAAAATGATTATTATATGGGCCGTGATATCATGTTAAACTGTTTAAAATATATAGGAGGAGAGGGAAGAACAGGGAGCATCACACTAACTCTGAAAAATGAATAGCCTCTTTTTTAAGAAAATATAGGCTACGTGTGTTTTTAGACTAACATTTCTATGTATTTTCTTTTTCTGACTTGATAAACGCAAAGAGTAAACGGTCAAGGACTTAATGAGATTTGCTAATTTACTGCTATTGATTTTTTTTAGCATAGCCTATTTGAGCTCAATTAAAAACTTTATGTAGGCCTATATATTTATTTATCATTGGCTATTTAATTTGTCTGCTGCAAGGCCAAGCGTTCGGGCTACAATTAATTAACATCTAAATAATATTTTATGTGATATTTACACTAAATTGAGCAGTAAAAATCTGTTAATGAGACAGGTTGTTATTTTCTGCTGGCGTGTGGAAAAGTAGGCTATCTATGCATCCTAAAATCAAAACATCTTCAGAACATATACGCTTTCGAGGCGTTTGTACAAATAATCTTACAGTTCATGATATGCTGCGTTTATGTTTTCCTGATTCCCTTGAATACTTTCGGAGATAAATCCCCGCGTGGTATATTAATATTGCATATTGTGAAGGATAAAGTTGATGTTTCAAACTTAGCTTACACTAAGGCCAGGAGCCATGTACAAGTGGCCGAAATCACCTGTCCATTCACAGCCTTTCATATGCGCTAAAATGACAAAAGTCGCAAAAACCTTGTTCACCACTGGGTTATTTGCAGTCGAAGCTGTTGATGTTTTACTATGATATTAATTCGAGACAAAAATGCAGAGTCTTTGGGCATCTAATTACCCTACATGGGATAAACTCACATCTTGAATTATTTATTATGGGGAGAAAAAAAGTCGCATCGAATGTAAGTTTCAATGCATATGCGCGTACAAAAAGTCCATATGCAATGTGACAAGAAAAAACACGTTTTGTGCATTTATTTATTTAATTATTAAAAAAAAATATCGGTCAAAATTATCGCACGTTTTATAGTAATTTCTCATGCTTAAGTTAGCCGTGCTCTCTCATCATGTAGCAGGGCTGCAGAAAAACTAATTTGTAAATGTTACCAAACCGTTTCCCTCATAATAAATAATTTGCACTATATCAGCCTCATACACAACACAACACAACATTCTCCCGAGCTCAAACGTATAGCGAAAGTGTCACGATAGGATCTTAAACTAAAACTAAAAAACTACTTAAAAAATAGTTCTTAAATTTTGCATAACAAATAGTGTGTTAATAATCATTAATACGTTGTACATTTCTGTATTAGCCCATTAATGCTTTAGTTAACTTTCAGGTAAAATAAATATGCACCTCTTACTTTAAATATATCCCCATTCTCTCTTTCTTGCTCTCTCACTCACATTTTTTTAAATTTAGTGCTCCATTTTAATCTCAAATATACCAACATCAGTTTCATGAGTGCAGTAAATGGTGAAGAAACAGTAAAGAGAGTGAATCTAGACAAAAGAAGCAAAAGTGAGAGCTTAATTTTATTTTAATCTTTAATGTGATCCTGTATGTGTTGGCTATGGTGGTGAAGTGTATAGGGTTGAGCTTGGTGTAAAGTGCAACCCTTTTTTGGATTAGTGCTGTCAGAGTAAAAAAAGGAGTCATTATTCAGACCAATTGGGATTCTGCATTCAATTTTAACTGCAAAAATGAGGATTGACACATGATTCCCTTTATTATTACCCACATTGTAATCACAGTTCAGTGCAAATTTTCATTCAGTGTAAACTTGTTTGCATTGCTTCGCTATCTAGATAGATGGATAGAGTTGGCGGAACAGGTTTGTGATGCTCGGGTAGCTCGGGGGTACGTTTGTGGGGTCCATCTCCCCCCGAGCATTTCTCTCTCTCTTTCTCTCTGGGCCTAAGGGTGAGTGAGAGGGCCGCACAGCTGGGGAACAGATTTCGATTGACCCTTTCACCGATTCCGTACCCCTACACTGTAAAACCTGGCAAAGTGAATTATGTCGCCTCTGTTTTGTCCGCTGGGGTGAGAAGGAGGGGGTCAGACTAATGAAGTCCAGACCCACAGGCTTTGTACAAAATAAAATAAAATGTAAAAAAAGCGTTTTTCTCTCCGCACCATCCCAAAATCCCTAACACGCTGAAATGGCGGAATACATACTACTTGCAAATCCAGCCAAATATGCAACAACGACACTGGACGGCACAGAAATGGCACTTGGCCGCTCCAAAAAAAGTTTAAAACATTTCCGTATTCGTAAAAACATTAAAAAACTCACCGAATCACAAAACACACCTGATTTACAGGGTCTCGCTCTGCTCTGTCTCAGTTGACGCCTGCATGCTGGAATGTAACACAGAGAAGCAAGTGTTTTGGAAGCAGCTGGCCCATAACACGCTCGCGATTAGAGGCCGGGTGCTGGGCCACCTCTGTAATGACCCCATTAGAAACATACAGGTGACCAGCTAATGATTTCAGCTGTAGGCCACTAACGATTTTAGAAATGACTTTAAGTTTTTTTCTTTTTTTAAAGAAACGAGTGCTATAATTTGTAGTGTGTGTGCAGGTCTGGCAGGTGCAGTCGGGCTAAACCTACAGCAAACACGCACAAGTGCAATCCTAATAAAACACACACAGACCTCACAGTGCAGGGGCAGCACTTCACACACACTCTCAGTCCTGAGGAGAGACATGTGACCAGTGCATTGATCAAGGCGTCCAGAGCAGATCAGTTACAATGAGACCCTGGCTAATTTAACTCTCATGATAGAAAGAAAAACAAATATGGCAATTTGGAGGGAGACAAGGAATTAAATGTGATTAAAGCATAAAGAATCCAATAATATTAGGGGGTAACAAATGTAAATACCCCTTTCCTATGCACTTGATACACTTGTGCCGCTCTTTTCTTTGTCACATGTTCAATTAAGAGAGTCCTGATCGCATGAAAACATTTGTCTGTAATTTAGCCGTCCAGCTCCAGGAAATAACTTCTCACTGTGCAATGGTTTACTTGTCTCAGTGCAATTACCAACAAATTAGAAATGAGCTGGAAGCGTTTAGCACTGGCTGGTTATACGCTTTTACGATTAAAGAAGAGGAGTATTATGTTCCGGACGTGTTGCGGTGTCTGACAGTGCCGTCAGCTCTTTGAATTTTTCAGTGCATGTGTGTTCATCTTTATTGCTAGTGCACTGGCTTTATAGTACGATTAGCGATCATTGTGTGGACAGTAATTACCATTATTTGGATACAAGACATTAAAAGCTCATATTTTGCTCAAGTTAGTTATAGAGACTTGCATTATGGATCATGATATTATTTTATGAAGAACACTACTTTGCATTTAAAAAGTGTGGGTTCATAATCTTAGCCTACATCATGTGATGTGCCCTCGTTTTGTCTCAGCTGTGGAGCGTTCCACACTGACATGATATAGCGAGCGATAAACAAACGCGGGTGAATTTGATTAGATGTCTAATCTGTGAGTGAGCCGCGAGTCTATTGACTCAGATCATCTCGTGTTGAGAGCCACAATCAGTGAGCAATGATGGCACATCAACCCCTCTGACTCCACGGGCCTTCAGCACAGCACCTTCTCTTCTCAGAAGAGACGTTTAGGTGGCAAAAGCAGTGTTTTTTGGGTGGCTCGTTGTTGTTTTGGTGAAAATTCAGATTTTGTTCAATGCGTTTGTTTAAATTATGTTCGGGTGCTTTTAATTTGCATTCACTGCATGAAGTGATTTCCTTATAGATCGAGATTATTCAAAATCGTCAGTCAACAAAAAGGATCCAAATAAATGAACGGATGATAAATGACGTTGAACAGTAAATATTTGGACTTTAATTTTTTTTATTGAGAACCAAGCGTATTGAATAAACCAGTGTACATAAGCCAAACATATCGGTGTATGTAGAAAGAACAGGGAAAAACATCTGTACATCTTAAACAATTGCATATGCAGTTTGTATTGCTTTATTATTTTTTGTTTTACATATTTTCCTAAATGTCCACTTGTTCAAACTTATGCATTTTCTCAAACAATTTATGCATTAAGTGTTACATTTTCATCACCGTCCAATGAGAAACACCTTAACATAAAAATGAACCCTCTGATGCATTTTTTAAGTTACATATAAAAGATATTAGGTGATAACTTTTGACCCTTACCCATAATTCTTCTTCACATGCAATTCTGTTTTTACTTCTGTTGCATTGGATTTGCATTCCTCTTAAAATAATTGCACACAATAAACCAATCCGATTAAAGATTTAAAAAGAAAATGAATCAAAAAAGCACACAATAAAATTAGGG
>JAOTRC010000005.1:22713398-22724410 GCA_027497675.1 Cyprinella lutrensis
TTCTTATAATATGATGACCTCTTAGATGTCAAAAGCTCAAGGAAAATTTGATTTCTCAGTTCATCACCCCTTTAAAATTATTTTCTGTTTTAATATTTTAGTGTCGTTTTAATATGCCGATATTCTTTTTTTCAAAGTAGAAAATTGTGCTGTTTTTGTGCTGTGTGATTAAAAAAATCTGAATTCTTTGATTAATAGAAATTTGTGATTTGTGATTGGCTCATGTCCCTCCTTCAATGTAAGATTATTGTATGTAAACCATAAATCTGAATGTTTAAAAGAGTAATAGCACACTCGAAAAACAAGCAACAAAACAATACATGATTTTAAAGGTAATGTAATAATTGGTTAGAAGTGTGTTAAATCACTAACTCTAAGTAAGAGCAATTACTGTACAATAGTGCTGCTTGCTTTAAGTGCTGTAGTAAACACCACTAATTAGTGTTCACCACTATATACAGTAAAGAGCTTTCCCCAGAGCAGATATTGCATTTGATGAAACCTGGCTCATGTGTGAGTTGTGGCGGTGTAGTTTATTGTGTTGGTATTTGTCTGGGTTGGCCTTTGTTGTGTTTTGTGCAGTGGACATAGATCTCTAGTCTAGAGCCAGAAGTTCATGTATATTTGATGCTTTGCTGTTGTTAGTTATTTTAACCCTGCACACATGTACAGTATGTGCACATAGTCACAAATACACCTACTTGTATTAATAGTGTCATATGCTTACAGTCTCACATAGGCATGTCAATTCTCATTCATACACACAACACTGTGCACACTCTCGTTTGCGCACCTGAAGCTACATACACCTCTTATTAGAATTTTATCGGCCCTGTAAAAAAAAATATAATAAAAAAAACACACCCTCTCTCCCTTTCCAAACGAACACTGCGTCTACATGCAATTACACACACACTTTCTCCGTCTGTCTTTCTTACACACACACGTTTCTATATTTCTCGGTCTCTCCAACAAACACAAGAGCGCACGCACACACTCACACAAAACACAACACAAATCAATACCAATTTATAATTCAGGATTGCTGGAGTTTGGGTTTTAGGGCAGGCCAGCATCCAGCCTTCATAAATATTACAGTGTTATTGACTGGATCCGAATGAATTGGAGATTTTTTTTCTTTCTCTCTCCCTCTCTCCTTGCCCCCTTTCTTGTTTCAGGGTGCTGAGCAATAAAGCTCGCTTTTATTTATTCCCTTTGAGTTGGAGATGAGAGGCCTAACTGGACAACAAATTTGATCCTAGGAATGAAATAAAGTGGCTAATGGTGGGCAGAAGTCCCCCCTCCAAATCTGTGGAGAGTAGTATAGCGTGTGCAGGGATCGGGATAAGTGGGGCGATTTGTCTGAGCCGCGTCCCCTCTGGTTGCCAGAACCGGGTGCACTTTCACACATGGATTTATGCCCTAAGTAAAAACACATTGTCTTCTCTAATACATTGATCGCTCGGACCGGAGCCAGGGGTGCAGTCCAGGACGGAACGAGTTTTTGATAACTTCAGTTTACCGTAATGTTTGATATGTAAAAAAAAATTGTATTAAAAAAAAAAAAATAAACCCTTTAAAATTGTTACATTTAAAAGGTAAAATTAAAACTGCCTTATATTTTTAAAGGGAATCAGTTACGTACAATTTTTCGTCCACTTTAAATTTAATTATTGATAAAGAAAATTGAGTGGGAAACCTTTAGAAATGTATAGAAATCGACGTGACAAGGACCAAAGAAGTTATATCATTATGATTAAATAATTTTCACAGTAAAATTCCAGGCTTATTAGATGAGCCATGTTTAAAGGTGATGTGAAATAGTGCATATAACACCATATATGGCCTACATTTATGCTAATGAGATATATTGGCGGAAGAATTGTTTATTGTGAATTTTTCGTATAGTCTGCCAGATGAAATATACATCGTATATTTGGTGTTAGGCATGAAAAAGGCTTGTTATATACACGTATCTGATCGATTTATTCTAACACATTTACATTTATTCATTTAGCTGACGCTTTTATCCAAAGTGACTTACAATTGCTATATGTCAAAGGTCGCACACCTGGAGCAACTAGGGGTTAAACGTCTTCCTCAGGGACACATTGCTGTCTCACAGTGGATTCGAACACGAGTCTCTCACACCAAAGGCATGTGTCTTATCCACTGCGGGATAATAATTCTTACAATTGTAGGTACTACTAATTTAAATAATTATAATAATTAAGGACTCACTGAAGGGAAATTTGATGCAAGAATGAACTGTCTCCTGCAAGAATAGAGTGTCTCCTGCAGTTATTTTCAACAGTTGGGAGGTTCAGAGCTGTCAGACCTGTAGAGTGTGCGAGTGTGTTTGGGGAAGATGATGTCTCTAACGCTCTTCTGTTTGCGTTCCCTGGCATGTTGTATTCAGGCACAGTGTGAAGCTCTCAACTTGTCCAACACACACGGAAAGAACTGGTTGGTAAAGTCCGGTGCGCACACACACTCGCAAATACACACACATGGTTCAGTTTTCCCTGACCTACCCCTCCTCCCAACCCCACCACACATCTCCTGGGGAGTCTCAGCCGATGAAAGAAAATCAATCATGTCATAAAACAGGGGGAAAAAAAAGAAAAGAAAAACCTGTTTTTTACCTCTGCAAGTAAACCACCAGCGGCTATAAACTTATCTACGTTATAAAACCCCAGTACCAAACCACACGCATGCACACAATGTACAAATAAAACACACAATTTAAGTTAGTGTGACTTAATGTTCGCCACCCATTTTTCTGTAATATAAACATATTTTTAAATCAATGGAAACTGATGCACAGTAAAAAAAGTTGACATTAGATGATAAGCAACCTTGCATAGGCTAGCACGAGTCAACTAGGCTAGGCTAGCCTAGGCTAGCCTGTGCTAAGCTAACACGAGTCAATGGTAACTGCTAGCCCTACCTTTAAAAACAGTTCTACCAACTCATAAGTACACCAAAAGCAAATAAATTATAACGGCAGACTACTGATGTAAATGTCTGTTGAGAGAATAATGTTAATCACACATCCTCAAGTTGTTGCAAACCTCTATGAGTTTCTTTCTTTTGCTGAACACAAAGGAAGATATTATAAAGAACGGCTGGAATTTTGGTACCATTGACTTCCCAAGTTTTTATTTTTTCTACTATGGAAGTCAATGGTGCCAAACAACTGTTTGGTTCCAATCGGTCTTCAAAATATCTTCCTTTGTGTTCAGCAGAAGAAAGAAACTCATACAGGTCTGCAACAACTTGAGGATTTTGATTTTTGGGTGGAGGGTTTTTCAATTATACACAGAACATATATATTTACATATTCTGGCTTGCACGAGTCGAATTCAGATGCTTCCACACACACACACACTCTCACACTAGTCTAGAGGCCGGGTTGCAGGGCTAGTGGCTCCAGAGAGAGGGGGGATTTAGGTTTGCTCGTTCTCTTCCAGCAGTCAATACCGAGCTCATCAACCAGCCCGTTTTAATCCCTTAATCAACCACAGCGACTGACGCTTAATTGGGCCGAGAGTCCAGTAAAGATCCCTTCCTCCACCTCTGATCCTGTCAACACATACATAAGGGCCACCGCTCACCCCTCACGCATCTTAACCGTGCTGCAGAATCTACCGGTAAGACACAGTCAGCTGAGAATAAGAGTTTCTCGATCAGGGCTTTACTGTCTGCGTGATTGACTGGACTTTCAGACATTGCTGCAATACTAACAAGCTTACTAAGAGATCTCCACACGAGTTAAGCTAGACCTTAGAGACATTTAAGCCAGGATTGGTAAATGTACCTCTGTTTTGTATCCCTCATTTAAGGGCAGGTTTTCTCAAAGTTCCTTAATGATAACGGATACATGTAGAAGCCCAAGTAACACTATCTGTTTTTCTCACAACACAGCTTGAGCTCAAATCTATGGAGTCTCCAGCACACATCCTTACTGTACTCTTGCAAAGCGCCCGACAAAAAATGAACGTATTGATTTCTTTCTGACCACACGCAAGATTTTTCCTATTTTCCTACCTGAGCCAAGTGATCTATATGTCCCCTGACGTGGGGTAATGGCCAGGCTGACTATACATACTGGCTCTGAAAATACCACCAGACAGGTTCACTGGTGCAGGCCTTACATTTGATGCCTCACCGTAGCGCCAGTCTGCTTGATTGGGTTTCCAAACGAGCCAAGGAGGTCTAATATATTTGGAGAGAGCTATCCGTTAGCATTCCCTTTCATTCCAATGGTTGGCGCATAGTCACTCCTGAAATTCCAGAAACTTAATTCCAGATTTTTTAGATCCACCCACCCATACACCCATCCTTACACCCATCCACCCATTCACCCATCCACCCTTTTTTTCCTGCTCCAAGCAATGTCTACAGTAATTGCTGAATCTAATGAGCCAAACCTCCACCCATGAAACGAGCAACTAAAATCCATCCATGCTAGCAGTAGGTACCAATGCATTGTGGGAAATTGTTCATGTTTCATACAATGGCTTGATTTTGTCAGATGTCTCTGCTTATTTTCATTCTTCACCCAATTACGCCTGATCATTTAAATGTGATAACTTTGATAAGTTAGCGTTGGAGGGCCAGTAATACTTTTTAGCTCTGCCATGTGGGCCAACTGTGACCGGCCATAAGGCATTGTGGGAAAACAAATCCAGCGCTTTATCAAGCAAATTCAGGGGTTGGTTCTCATCAGCCGCATACTGTAGGCAGTTAACGGCAGCTTTATGACGGGAGCAGAGAGATCAGTCTCTGTAGACGAGTCCGAGTAATGAAAGGCAAGCCGTTTGTCTCTCTCTCTTTCGTCTTTACGCTAAAGGCTCTGGTTGCATGGAGCTGTTCAGCAGACCCTGGTGGATGCTAAAGGATTGTTTGTTGCCTGCTAATCATGACCGGCGTGTCTGCTGAAGGAGCATTTGGCAGTGGCAAACGAGGAAGAGAGAGAGAGAGAGTGGGCACCGCTGCTGCCCAGGCGTCTTTAGCGGCAGTAAAACCCTCTTAGTGGGTAGTGCCATCTGGCCGAGCCCCTTGTGGGGGCGTAATGTGCCCGAATCGCGGGGTCGAGATGCTTTACTACCCAAGCCTGCCGGCTGCAGATGGCGCGGGCAGAGCCACTAGAAAACGCCAAGGTCGGGCACGCGCTGTGGCGTGGGATTCACTGCGCTAAATGGCATGGAAAGCATTTGATGGTGCACTGGACAGACAGCGAGGCATCTGAGGGCCCAGAATGCATCTCCCAGCATCCATCAGCACAGAAGCTCAACGCCCCTGTGTGCAGAACCGGACCTAAATGAACATCAGGGCCACTGCTGCTTTAGTAGACCAAAATTAAGCATTGAAGTGTTGTCAAAGTTTCAGGTCACAGAAAATCTTAAAGATTGTATCTGTGTTCGAGTTTGGCTTAGATTTTGCCATTAAAGCGTGGACACATTATGGGCTGTGTGCCCATTAGTGTGTATTTAGGTATTTGCGCCTCTGTGAGTGGCTTCTGGGCCCACTCCAGAAGTCCCACGTCACCCGTGCGGTTCTTAGGGACTCTTTATGTTGTAGTGGGTGGCAGCTGGCAAAATGAATAGACATTTTAAGAGCAGCGAGACATGAACGGGCGCGACACACAAAGGAATTTAATAAGTATGCATTCACCATCAGAGAGAAATGAAATATAGAGAAGAAAAGGTATTGGTGGAAACAGTGTTTTTTATTTATACGAGCCCGCTTTCCCTTTACCCTCCATCCAGACCTCCACAAACGGGCCGGGGGTCCCAGAACTCACACTGCCGTCGGCCAGAGAGACGAGACTGAAAATTAATTTTGGCTGAGGATGGGGTTTCATTAAATTCTTTTTTTGGCTCATTTCCCTGAGTGGTCCCTGAGATGAACACCCTGGCATCAGTGGCGTCTGTGCCAACCCAGCCCCCAACGCTCAACAACAACAAAAAAAGACATGACGGAATAGTTGCAGCATACACAAGTCTGAAAATGTCCGATTGAACTTTTCAAATAAAATAATTCTAATTTAACCTCACCCTTTGTGTTGTATGTTATATCCACACCATGATTTAGGTGATTCGAAGATCAGAATAGACACTTTCCAGCACACTTGAGGGAACTATTTTGGTCTATGTATTGTTATGAAGTGTAGTTGCATTAAATTGTACTTTATACTCTGGCAACGAGTCATATTTTTGTGAGTTTTAAATCAATAGGTATAATATTCACTTTTTTATTAATGGCCAATTAGGTTATATTCGTCAATAGATACTTCCATGGCCTCGCGCATGTGTGTGTGTGCGTTTGATGCGCGAAGCCTTTTTCGTGTGCTTTACTGTCACTTTCCGAAAAGCTATCAGAAACCATCCAGCCACGCTTTTGTTATTTTTTGCGATATATTTTAGAGCAAATTCCTACCTTTTTCTCTCAGTCGGACTCGGGAAAATTGAGTTTTCAAGGTGAACATCCCATTACTGGAGAAGGTTGACAAATTAATTTGGTGTGCGCCTTGTTGCAGTGTGGGTAGTGATAGAGACCAGCCTGTCAATTTGAGAAATGAGGGCCTACTCAGGCAGCCAGATGGGAGTGAAATTGAACAGCACATTAGCTAATTACTTATGCAAATCACCCGGTCTTGCACCTTAACTTAAGCACGGTGGATGATACTCGGGGCGGCTGGAGAGTTTTAGATAATACTAATCCTACTCCCATCACCCACACGAGCACATCTTTACCTGCTGAGAAAGCTCTATGAGGAATTGCTCACAAATAGCTGAATGCACAAACATACGCACACACGCAGCGTTCCCACTCTCGTGAGCGCACACACATACACGCAAAAACAAAGAAACACTTGTGAACCCGAGAGAAAACAAAGAGCTTCTGGCGTAAGGGGGGGAGAGTTTATTAAAACTGTTGAACTGGTCATATCTTCCCGCTTTCCAACAGATACTGTTTGCGCAAGTGCTGTCTGCTGCTTTTTTAAGTGTAAAGGCGCTTTGGATGCCTCGCGTCAGCGTTGTCCAATGCATTGACCTCGATGGAGTGAAGCAAGTGTCAGCTGCAGCTTTACTTCTGCTATGTCTGTTTGTGATACTAAATCCTCATATTTTTGCTTGAGGACAGGCCATTTTTAACGACATAATTTCTTTTCAAGCTTTTACTTCAGTATTTTTTTATGTTATGTTGACTCACATGAAACTATCTGTTTTATAAAGCACTGTTTTATAAAGGTGACCTGACTTGACATGAAAGGCCATTAAAAAATATTTCAGTTTCAGTACAAGCTCGGTTGACAGCATTTGTGGCATAATGTTGATAACCACAAAAATGGATTTCCACTTGTCCTTCCTTTTCTTTACAGAAAGCAAATATTTTGGTTAAATCAGAAGGAACTTATGATAGAAATGAATTGGGCCAATCTGTGAATGTTAAAATATTTACTCTTTGCAGTAATGTTCAGGTTTACTTAGTTGCATAAAACCTAAAACCTGAAAATGATAAACATTATGATTTAAACAGCTTTACAATACACATGTTTCAACAGAATAATTAATGCGAGTTATTTTTGAAAATTATATAAATGCTCCACAGTCGTGGTCCTATATTTGCTTTCATTCTAAGTTCCTCGCTGATACCTTATTTTTTGCTTTTTTTGAGAAAACAATTTTGACAACATATGTTTTACATTGCTTTAAAGGAATAGTTCACTTTTAAAAAAACTGAACGAAATGAACGAAGTAAAATGAACGAATCTTTTCCAGATTCAACTTGCTCATTTCGTTCGTTGAATGAACCAAATGACACGAAAAAAGATTTGTTCATTCTGATAAACGAGTTCGACCAGGAGAGTCACGAATGCGAATCACAGAACTTATAAAACAGCTTATAAAACTTTTTTTAAATGAGCGATCGTTTCGCTTGATAAGACCCTTATTCATCGTCTGAAATAGTTTAAAGCCCTTTGAACAGTTTGCAGTTTGCACTGAAACTGTCTTTTGAACTTGAACTGTTTGGTTCCCATTGAAGTCCATTATATGAAGAAAAATCCTGGAATGTTTTGATCAAAAACCTTAATTTCTTTTCGACTGAAGAAAGAATGACATGGATATCTTGGATGACATGGGGGTGAGTAAATTATCAGCAAAAGTTCTTTTAAAAGTGAACTACTCCTTTAACTCATCAAAAATAAGGTAAGTTATTTTCTTTTTCTTTTTTTATACAAAATTCAACTTTAAAGTCAGTTTAGTGTAATTAAGTTGAAATGACTTAAACATCCAAGTTGATTTTACCTAATATTTAAGGCAACATCTTTTTATACAGTGGAAGGTATGAGTCGAAATGATGTTTTGTGGTTATAAATACTGTTGACTGAGCTTAACTTCTACCGAGTGCAACATTCTTTTTAAAAGTCAGAGAAAGCTGTTTGCCAGAACTCAGGTGTTTTCTTAACACCTCTGGTGACAACATCCAGGCAGGACAGGTTGCGGACAGGGGCGGAATCTCAGCTTTTCAAGGTGTCAATCATGAATCGCCCACCCCCTCCTTCTTCCCAAAAGCAGCAGTGTGTTTTCAGGGGTCTGCATGCATCGCATCGCTCCTCGTGTCTGCGAGGGGCTTACGGAGGGCTTAACCGCTTCGCCGTGGCCTCTCCCCTAATCACAGTTCGCTAAGCCCACCTGTCAAAACACGCTGCCACACCAGCTACAAGATCTGCCTCAGTCCCCCTTAATTAGCTAATCTAGCTCGGGCTGCGCACTGGGAAAACTGAGAAAGAGACTGGCAGCAGTCAGAGACGTCCAGCCCGGTTCAGTCGGAAGTTCGGAACGCTCTCTAATGCTGAGCGTGTGCATGTGTGTGTGTGTTTAAATGGACGTTGACTTATGTTGTACAGTGGAAACTGTCGATCTATTGATTTGTGTGCAGCTGACGGGCCCAAGGCACAAGCTTAAGTATTATTAGCGATTTTGCAGTTTGGCAGCTGGGCATTAATTAATGCTCGATTTCTCTGACAAACAGACTCTTTCTCAGGCCGTCGCTACTGTAGACCTTCTTCATCAGGCCTCTGAAATTCTAGTATTGTCAAGTCCACAGTTATTCGCATTTCACTAATGTCTCTGTTTTGGTTTTGTAAAAGAAATGGGAGCGATAGCCTTTGTGCCTCTTGGCTCTAGAGCTGGAGGTTTTGCGTCAGGGGTTCGTCCGCCCACAGTCTTTGTTACTTGTGAGCCATATCCTGTTTGATTGAAAAAAAAAGGGAGCTGCTTTCAAAATTCATTTTAGTTTGATAGTGTTAACTGCCTTGATGTTGCCGTTGTAGGTTGTTAGTGGGAGTTGGCATGTTTTGCTCATCTTTGCAAAAGGTTGCGTATCCAGATGTTTCAGTGTCGGGTCTCTGCTAAAGTGGAGGTTGTGTTTTAACATTGATACTTGTGGATTTATATGTTTCACCTTCGCCTTTGGTGGAAGTATGATGTAGAAAAACAATAGATATTATTATATGTATTGTCGTTGCACGTACAACGAAATTACATCAGAGCAACAATCGACAATGGTTTTCATAAAGTGCAAAATATTTTCAGGTTTATTTAAATAGTACTCCTTTTATAAATTTAATTATATATTGTCTTCACATATTATATGATATGATATTTAGGAAGTTTTTATGTTGTGAATCATTTATGCGTTAGAATTTTTTTTTTTTTACTTTAAGCAATTTTTATTGGTACACTCTAAAAAATGCTGGTTTGTTTCAACCCAAATTTGGGTCAAATATGGACCAACCCAAATGTTGGGTTAAAAACGTAATAAAAATGTACAGCTCAAAGTGAAAGTTGAAGTTGGGTTAAAATTTTAAATGACATTTTTTAACCCAACATTTGGGTTTGTCCATATTTGACCCAAATTTAGGTTAAAACAACCCAGCATTTTTTACAGTGTAAGATTAAGTTTGACAAGATTTCACTGACAAGATGTTACTAATATACAGTTTCATAAATTCTCAGCACTATTAACATTGGACGATGATATGCAAACTGTAACAGACCTTTCAAACAATCTAAAAAAAGATTTAGAAAATATGCTATTTGACGTTTTTATGTTGAATAGTATGAATTCCTACCTCTTTTTTCAAGATTTCATTGACGTACTAACATACATTTTCATAAATTCTCAGCATTATTATTTAACATCCTTGTTTTATGTATTGGAAAAAGTTTATACATGGAACTGACGAGAGAGAGAGAGAGACACTCCCGTTCCCAGAGGAAATGCAAACCGAGAAATAGGAGGAGGAAGTGGCTGCTCATTCCCAGGGGAAGGACTGGACAGTTTTAGTGGAGTTTCGTGGACACCCTGACGTTCACACAGTCAGAGCCAAGGCTGCTGTCTGATGATGCAGGGATTTTCATCCCGGTACACTCAGCTAACCTCTGACCCTTTAGCTATGCACTTTACCCCTCTCATGCCTGACAGACACTCGCCTCTTAAGAAGCGGCCCTGAGAAACCAATATAACTTCCTCCTCTAAACAAATCTTGAGTTTCGCAATCATGACGAATCGAGAACTTTAATTAAATGCAGTTGTGTGAACAAATTTCAAGGGAAAGTTTGTGAATTGGATGTACAGAATATTCCCAGAGCGTGGTCATCAGTAACAGATTCCAAGATACTGGCAACTTCTCGAGACTTTTCAACATGAAACAGACGTTGGGAGAGAGCGTCAGAAATACGAGGAGGGCAGCATCTGTGCTGCGCTGTCTAAAGCTTTAAATACCATTTTACTTGAAGTGAACTCCAACAAAAATAATCCAAATGTGTGAGAAATATAGGAGTGTGGAAAAGGTGTGCAGATCCTGGGGGGAAACTAATCATTATTCAGAACGAAAGAAAGCCCTGATGAGTTTACAGCTCAGAGATCTGCTTTTGAGAGTATCATCTTTATGTCAAAGACAGGGTGTGTACTCTGCCGGAGCACGGTATGAGTGC
>JAOTRC010000005.1:22796817-22808087 GCA_027497675.1 Cyprinella lutrensis
TGTAGTAAATGTAACAGGAAACGTATTAAAAATCCGTTCAATTTTGTTAAGATGGATCACCACATGTCTGATGTAAAATCCGGGTCCTGAAGCAAAACCAGGTGAGAATCGCAGTGACTACTTTAAGGAAAAGTTCTTCTTTAGAAGATTCCCAGTGAGCAGGGAAGCCCTTCCCGATTGAAATTCAAACAGCAGAGACACTGATCATCTCCCAGGTACAAATCAGAGTTAATAAATCAATCTGCAGCCTGGGTGTGCTCACAGTCACTCGCTAAACAAATGGCTTCTGCATGCTTAATGAGAACACAAGGAGGGGGTGGAGGGCTGGAGGTAAAGTAACTAATACCTCTGATGGAATCAGCAGACGTGAGCCGCAGACACCTGCCAAAAAGCAAACGGCACCGACCCAAGTCAGGGATTTGGCCAGCGAGGCCGCGGCGGCATCCGCGTAGGAGAGCTTCTCGTTCCGTGGCAGATTTACAGCGGACCGTGAGGCTTTTCTTGGAGAGACAATGGGCTGTCAGAGCACCCAAAGGCACGCAGAGGATAACTACAACAGCAGATCGTAAAGAAAGTCTGATGATGATGATTCTAATCCAGGCCTTTCTCTACATGTCAGACTTATTTCGTTAATACAAGGTGATGAAATGAACAGATGAGCAGCAATCAGCACTGCAGCTGCAAAACACATCCTCTTGCACATGTTCAAAACCTCACTTCATGAGCTGGATCATTGCTGCATGTCTACTGCGAGTTTTTGCTCTACAAGATCATGTTGTTCAGGAATTTACTTTGGGCGATTCGAGATGTCTTTCTTGAGCACTGAAACTGTTTCTTCGATTTCAGTCACAATATTTAACATGACATTTTGAATGTATTGTTATGGGCTCTCAGAGAGGTTCGTGTAAGGAAATGCAAAAACACAAAAAAAGATTCCAAGTTTCCACCCTCATTTTCCTCCTTAGGTATTTCAAACATTTAGCCAATAACTAGTTTTAAAGCTGAACCAAACCTCTAAGAAACATTAATTTGTTGGTATGACAATTATAAATTAGACTGCATAGACATGGAAACTGAACTACAGGTAGCCCTGATAGACACTAAATGTAAGTAATATGGTAAGCGATCACTAGATTTAATCAGCGCGACTTCCTGCAATGCTTTTTTTCCCCCTTTAGTTGGTCAGAACAAAAGTGGATGTTATTCAGATGACATTTTTTTGGAAAATTCATACTTCCAAAAACTAGAATGTGTGATTATGAATGTCAATATGCCACTCTCCACAAAACATCATGGGTTCATCCGCGCTGTGCCATGCCGAGGCACAACCCACGTAAAGTTGATAATACCGCGAATGACTGCAGTTCAGATTTCAAACAGAGATGGCGACAAAAAGGAAAACCTACGGACTGCAGCTTTAACTAATGCTAACAAATTAAACCTTATTGTAAAGTGTTGCCCATTTCTCCATGAAGAAAAGTGGGATTTCTAATTCTGTATCCTGCACCAAACAGACACTTCACGCCCTCAGATCCAGCATTTACTTCACCAACTATCATCTATTCTCCATCCATGAATATTTATCTATTTGACACTGTTCCAGGTGCCTTCTGGGTAAAAGCATTTGTGAATGTTGGTGACAGTCTAAATGAAAGTGTGTATGAATCTAAGCAGAAATCCAATGATTGAAATGGGACCATCTGCAGGAACATTAAAAGGATTCCCAGGGAATGCATGAACTGAAAAAAAAATATGTATACCAGAATGCAGTCTGCCAAATGCATAAATGTAACTCTATAATCAACAATCATCTAATCAAATAGAAGTATCCACCTATTTTTTCATCGTCATAGTCTGTAACTTAGCACTGTAACTTTGATAGACAGACTCAATGTATATATTCAACTCATGAATTTGTCAAACATTATAAAATATATATGTGGATACTGTCAGCGATATGCATCCATGTTGCAAAGGACTTTTAGCGCATATATGCATGATAATGTATGTTTCTATGCGAGAGCCCTGTAGAAAATATTCCATATATTCTTACGTCCCATGAGAGCTTTAATGGGTCATTCTGCATGTTGACACAGCAGCCGAATTCTGAGCAAAGCGTCTTCGACGAAGTCAGTTCTCCGTTAACTATGCGAGGTAGCTTGTGGTGAGCGGCGCTCTCATATATATTTCAGCTCAAGCAGATTGTTGAAGGACTTTTGAAACAGGAGATTTGAGATGACTCAACTTTCACTGCAGCCGTATAAACATTCACTGCCGCTCTGCCCGAGATCCATCAGTCTGCCCTTAGTGAAAGCGGCCATAAAAAAATCCCCTCCGGGAACAGTGAGAACGTATGAGAGTTCCAGCCTGGCAAGGACTAATATTAAAACAACGAAGCCCCATAATTATCATAGAATTCCAAAGAAGGCCGGTCCTTAATTAGGCCACACAGGATCCTCTTTATAAAGTATGGAAGTAATAAATAAGCCATTAGCTGGGCACTAAAGGCGCAAGAAATAAAACCCAGTGCAGGAGAAGGCAAGAGATTGGCCTGAACTCAAAGACTGATGGTGAATGATATACTAAAGCCCCTGGGTCACAGATCTTCATCACTATTCTGAAACACAGCTCAGAGCTCGACGCTTTTCTTACTGCGCTGTGATTTATGGGTCATGTGACCTGCCGCGACTATAGGCGCTGAGGATGGGAAGCTCCGCCCACACCTGTTAGCTGATGTACGGCAATAGTAAACAAGTCACACAAATCATTGTATCATTATATACTGTTAGGCGTTGGTTTACTAAATTTCTCCAGGATAATTTACCGCTAACGTCACACTCGTATCCAATATGCGGTCAAGCGCAGTCTTGTCAGGGCTGCTTTTGAGGTTGAGAAAAATCTCATATCTATGAAATTATGAAACCTCTCCTTTAGGAACCGTACAGTTTTATTAGTTTTACAACGGCTGCCGTTAACGAATGACCGCCTTCACACACCGAGTAAAAAACAGCAAAGTTAATGGCTAACAAAGGAAGTCAGGAGCAACGCTAGGCTGATTATGGCAATAACTCTCACAGATACTAATTACAAATGGCTGTAAAATAAGTCAAACTGGTCATCCTAATGAGCACACCAGAGACCTATTGTTAAATTCCATTAAAAAGATCTATTCTTTCTCCTTTTTCTTTCCATTTTTTTCCGCAGCATCAGTGTCATGTTATCAGATGTAACGCAACAAATACAGCGTGTCTCTTAAAGGTCATTATGCAGTAAAAAGTTTCTTTAGGTAAATTATTAATGTAATTATCCAACTTGAAATTAAAAGCGATATGAAAGAGAGGAAGAAGGAACCACAGAGTGTCAACATATAAAAGCATGTCCACATGTGTTAAAATGAAGCTTTTGCTAATTAAAAACACTAAAATTCAAAAGGAATTAATAATTTTAATCAGCAAGGATGCATTAAATTGATCAAAAGTGACAGATAAGACATTTAAAGATGAAAAAGATTCTACTTTTTTTTTCGAATAAATCTTTCTATTCATCAAAGACTCCCAAAAAGTGTCAGTTTGCTGTTTACAACAGAGGTCTCCATTACAGATTTGCATAAAATTATTATGATATTTTTAAATGTTGATAATAAGCTATTGCATAATGACAGCATTTCTATTACCCGATGTTATGCAAAACGTACTATTTCCTCTTGTGTAAAGTAATTGCAATTAAAACTGTAGGAGGAGTTCGTTAAAGTACAAGGCCTGAAAATGGCAAAAACTGCACAAAAATTGCAGAGGAACATTGTGTTGTGTTTAGGGATACGCTCCAAAAGACTTTTACGTAGGTATTGGGTCATTACACGCATTTACCGAATTTCTTACACGTCCGTGAAACGTAGCGAGAAGCGCACTCCGTTGAACCTTTACAGGTGGCGTTATCAAGCCATTTTGCCCTGCCCAATTCTGAAGCGCATATCAGATGTAAATTTTCACCCGTTTTGACGCGTGTGCAAATTTTCGTGACTTTTCGTGCATGTTTCGGCCATCAAAAATGATGAAAAAAATCGTAAAGATCATGGCGACGGACGTTGTTTAGGTATATTGCAGCCACCGCACTAGCCATATTTTTAATCGAAGGAGACGTGGGCCTGTTTTCCAAGCATGAATGGCAAGGAAAGCCTCTTATAGACCACTTTACGGTTTGTACACAATGATGACTTGGCAATGTATGCCCGCATATTGGCAACGGAAGTATGGTGAGAATCAGCAGTGTATCAAGCTCTGTCAAGCTACGCAAGCGGATTTTTATTGTGTCCTCACTCCAATCAACATGTTTAATCGCCTGAAGCCACAGGCACCGCCGGTTCTTCTGAAACGGCCGTGATTCTGTCGGAAATATAAAACTTAAGCCCCTTGGTGGAATATTGATTAGTGCAACCGTAAACGCAACAACCAGATATTTTGAAGCTGGGAAACCGTTTTAATAAACTTTCGGAGTTGCTAACATGTTACAGTCAGTGGGAAACAACCAAAATGCGATGGTTGCCAAAATGCGCGTGCATCTATTTAATCACATGGGCTGTAAAAGGGTCTATACTTTGGGGCGACCATAATGGGGAGTTTGTCTCTTGTGAGATTAAGTCGTCTTCTGTCCAAACAAACTTTTAAAGAATAATTGCCATTTACATACACCAGGTGACCTGTAAATGCAAAAGAAAAAGAAATATTCCTTTTTCAAACTGCCTGAAAATTACCTCATGCGAGCGTAATTTCTTTTGCGACATGTGGAAGTTTTCGCAAAATCAACGTGTTTCCATTTGGGCATATCTTCAATTTGCCCAATTTGAAGTGTAATGGGAATGCAGCTATTGATGATAACATGTTTCCTGAGCACCAAATCAGCATATTAGATTGATTTCAGAAGGATCATGTGGCACTAGAGCAACAGCTGCTGAAAATCACATGAATAAATATTAACATATATTAGAATAGAAAACGTTTGGAGTAGCACCGATAGAGGCCACTAAAAAATACATATAGCACCTTTAATATCTCTACATTTTTAATGGTCCACAAACTTCTTGAATTAAATTTTTGTTCAGATGAGTTCAAATGCGTAATTTCCTTTGACTACATGCAAAATGCAAGTCGGTGCATGGCTCCAAAGAACAGAGAAGCTCTCTTCAGCACCTCCACTAATGTGGGTCACTCTGCAAATGAGCGATTGCCTTTGCCGTTATAGCACCAAAACACTTTCTGTAAAGCTCTAAGAGCATTAAAATAAACCACTCTAGGGAGACGTGCAGCAGGCCGGTAAGACCATCCCACCTCTCCAGTGTAGAATAGGTGGTACAATAAACTTATCTGAGGACGAGCCAAATGGGTTGTTCTCCTCCAGCTAAATTTCTGACGGAACCCTTTCGCCGTGCCATCTTTCGACTGCCTGCAGTGGACTCTAGAGGACTCTGAGCTCCACGGGGTGGGCAGATTCTAATAAAAAGTAGTTGACATTTTAATTGCATTTTTCTCATCAAGGACTAATATGCAAGATGGGTCTGGCATCTCTTCGGAGAGCAATGTGGGTGATGTTATGATCAGTAATTTCTTTGATAAACACTCAGAACCCCCATTGATACGATCTCGCAGCGAGCGGCTTTGTGTGGAAGCGCTTCTCGGCTGCATTTGTTGCCAAGCCCAACTAATGGAGACATTTGATTGGAGCGCAGTGAACGCAGAACGCGTTAACAAAAGGCTATAGTATGTGGATCTGCAAACTTTCTGAATGTATATTGTTGTGCTAAGCTCTTATATTAATCAAGGCCAAGGAGAGGGAGGTCAAAGACTCAATATCCTTTAGTGTTAAGCTTGTCACGCTAAATGAAAGCATGTCCAAATCGTGTATCATGGGAGAAAATGAAGTGCTCTTATATAGCGTACATAATAACTTTATTGGATTATTTTGTTACACTAATCTGTGAAGAATATAAAGTCCGATTAGGCAGCTGCCCCCTGGTGTGACAGTCACCAAAGACCTCTAAGATTGTCTGTATTAGCGTTTCCCAGAAGGCCATGCAGTGCTGTTTAAATACATAATGGCTTTCAATTAAGACGTCTATAAACATTGTAAATTAAATGCATTTTTCAACTTGCACTTTTTAGGTGGAGAGAAATGTCATTGCTGTGTTTTTCTGCAGAAAAGTATGAGAAATGAGCAGCAAGCTTTTTCTCATGACAACGATCCAAGAAGCCACCTGGATTAGCTCGGTTTTCCATTGGGCACTAACACACTTCAACATCACCAAGTTGAAATGAATTGAGTAATTTACCATCTGGTTGATGCCATCATATCCTGCTAGTGTGTTGATTGTTTCTCATTACACGCCTGCTTATATCCCATTAGAAAATATCATTTAAATTTTCAGTTGATTATTTGCATTTTTTTACACCAACATATCCTCTGTTGTGTAACAGAGCACAGCTCCTCTATGAGAGCGCGGATCCGGGGTTAAAGGTGTAAGCACTTTCCAAGAGGCTCCCAAACGGATTAAACGGTGGAAATAAAGAGAGGTAATTGGAACTAGTCGGCATAGCTACAAACAAGAACTTCTTCCCTCAGAAGCTTTAAATTTACTGTTTGAATGGCAGAAAACTCAAAGATTTTTCAATTACCAATTTTCTCCGTACTTCTCTTTTCTTTTGCTCTTATGCATTTAAATTGGATATGATCTCAGAGGAAATGGTTATCATTTTAATGACACTCTCCATTCATTAAAGGCTCCAGATCTCCAGCCCTCACGCTCTCATGGGGAACCGCCGAATAAGAGGCAGACTCAGAGAAAGAGAGAGAGAGACGCTCTGTTCAATTACCTCTGTGTTGGCCCTTCCTCATGAGGCCCCGCTGTGTGGCCCTTAATCCTATCCTAAGGAGTCAGGCCCAGGTGCGAAGAGAACTAGAAGGAAACAAAAGATTTTAAGTGCTTTTTGTGTTCACTTTTTCAAAAGAACATGCACATTAGACGTCTATCAATTTACTTAAAAACCAAAAAGGATGTCAAAGGGCTTTATTTTTATTACATATGTAACATAGTGTGTGTAAAAAAATATTTTCAAGATTTGTTATCACATTTTTTTATTTTGCCAAATCAACTTAAAAAATTTATTTAGTTCAGATAACTTATTATCTTGAGTTTCTGATGATTAAACCAATCTCCTTCATTGTATTAACTCGCTTTTTCCAGTTCAATCAACTTAAAAATTTAAAGCAACCAGGTTACTTAATTTTTTAAGTTAAACTAACAATAGTTTTTTACAGTAATATATAAAGAAAACAGTTAAATATGATAAAAATAAAAACACTATATACTGTATGATAAAATATAAATAGGCTATATAATATAAAAAGAAAATAGTTTTAAAAAAATCAATTTATCTAGAGTTAAATTTATCAAAAGTTAAAGGTGTTTAGCTATTTTTTTACTGGAAAGACAAATACTAAAATATTGATTAAAGAAAATGTTTTTTGCCTTTTTTTATTGCAACATCGTAAAAAAAAATATTGTTGGTTTAAAAAGTGAGTAACCTGGTTGCCTTAAAATTTTAAGTTGATTTAACCGGAAAAAGTGAGTTAATACAATGAAGGAGATTGATTTAATCATCAGAAACTCAAAATAAGTTATCTCAACTAAATAAATTATTTAAGTTGATTTGACAAATCACATTTCAAGAAAAAATGTTGTGATAACAAATCTAGCAAATGTTTTTTTACAGTGTATGTAGTTTTATTTTTTTGAACTACATTAAAATATCATTCCAATAAGTTCTTAGAGCTAAAACTTAAAGATGAAGTGACTTTTCCGTCACCTGGTGTCTTATTTTGGCTTATTTTAGACTGCCATAAATCACAGTTTTTCCCATTCATTTCTATAGGTGCCCATTTTTGACCCAAATACAAGATTAAGGAGTTTGTTTCACCCACTTAACATTGTAGAATTGAGTCAAAAAAAATGTGTGTTCAGGAGGCAAACTTACTTACAGTAAGTTACTGTAAATACAACTAATTGTTTTTGATTTCACAGTATAAACATAAAATACTGTAAATGGAAGTACAGTACCCTTACTGTAAAGAGTATTCACTGTAACTTACTGGCTAATCGTTGCCAGTAAGTTACTGTAAATTTTACAGTAAATTTTTTACAGTGTCGGAATAAACAGAAAGACTAACATTAGCTTGATGCCATTTTTCTTATGATGTAACGAGTTCATCGGGTGGTATAGAAATGAGCAGAATTTCACAGAATGTTACTCTATGCAATGAACATACTTGTGTTGTGTATGAAAGGACAGTGTTTGCGTTCACATACGCTTACCTGCTATCTTAATGCTATTCTTTTCCGGCAGAGTCCATTCATCTCTTTCACTTTCTCTCACTTTAATTAGTTGAAGTGTTGCTTAAAAAATGGCTTTATCTTTTTCTCCCGGGGATTTTTTAATTATTCAGAAGACTCTATACGCTGATGTGTTCCAGATGCAATCCACCAGAAAACATCCTCTTTAATATATAGCCCTCTAAATCAATTTCAGCTATACCCGTCAAAGATGAGCTAGTTTAATCACTGGGATGTACGTATATGGCGGTCAGTCTTTATTGGAACAATCAAATTTTGGCGATATCAGCAAAAAAAATCCCTACATTCGCAACCAGTCAAATCAAGTTATAGTGAATGATTTTGCAACCTTTATCTGGATAGTGAAAACCATCACATTCTGCAGGAACATCTCTGAAGACTTCTTCTGAGAGCATTTAGCGAACTCAAAACCTTATATTTATGAATATTAACATAATACTGTTCGGCATATGGAAGAATCTCATGAAAATGCTACATTTCTTACATTTCATTAGTAAAAACTAGTATAAAACTGTTGTTTTTTTTAATCAGCATAAATTAAAGGCATGCAACTACTGTGTTTTGTAAAATTGGGAACACTTTAGTTTACGGTTCAATTTTCACTATTAACTAATTGCTTATAAGCATGCATAGGCTGTTTAATACGTATTAATGCCTTATTCTGCACACTGTAAAAAATATTGTTAATTAGTTATTGTTAAATATTATTAAAAAAATAAAATAAGTAACCTGGTTGCCTTAAAATTTTAAGTTGATTTAACTGGAAAAAGTCAGTTAATACAATGAAGGAGAATGATTTAATCATCAGAAACTCAAAATAATAAGTTATCTGAACTAAACAAATTATTTAAGTTGATTTGACAAAAGAAAAAATGTATTGATAACAAATCTTGAAAAAAAAATTACAGTGAAAATATATCTATTTATACCAAAACTAAAAAAATCCTGGGGAAAAAATGTAATACGTTTCCTCAATAGTATTAAACAGCTCTAAAGAGCTTTTATCATTGATGATAAAATGTTTCTTGAGCTGCAAATCATCATATTACAATAATTTCGGATCATGACACTGAAGACTGAAGTAATGATCCTGAAAATTCAGCTTTGATCACAGGAATAAAATACATTTTAAAATCAACATACAAAACCACTGCCATAGATAAAACAAGCATTGCTGTGACAACAAGCCCCGGTCTATGTATCTCTAAAGGATGTTTTATTGCAAATGTGGCTTTCAGTTATCTAAGCTTGGATGCTAGTAAAAATACCCATGTTTTTGTGTCCGAGAGAAAAAATGGTATGTCAAAGGTTCTCCTTTGATGGTTTATTTTTTCAGCACTTTTCTCCTTTTACATTTCTCCCTGAACACACCCAGCCACGACCCCTTTACAAATTAACAAAGCACTTCTGCTGTCTCTGGCTCTCTCCTCCATCTCTATTAGTTCTGTTAGATGGATGTGTTTGCAGTCTTGCCATTCACCCCCGAAATCAAGAATGATAATAAACACCCCAAAGTTTCAAGGCTTAGAAACTGCAAGATAAGGAGACTGTTAGTGTTTTTTTGTCATACTATCTGTCTCTTCGCACAGTAGAGCCACGGTGAAATATAAGATGCAGGATTCAATACAGAATGTTCTGACCTAAAGGTCAAACATTCACATTTACTGACTGAAAATGTGACATAAATCGGGCTTTGTAAATATTGTTCTCAATTTATTATTCTTGCTTGTAACCTATGGATTGAATCATGAATTTTCCTTTACAACATTTTCTTCAGGATCAATAAATGGTACCAATTTAACATTATTTGCATTGTGGTATCCAAAGGGTTCACAGTACCACTGTGAATATATGTAGAGGAAACGTTAGAAATAGTTCACATACACTAATGTTATCAGATTTAATTGCTTTCAAATGAGGCTTTGCTCTTTTCAGTCAATGATTCCAGTCAGTGAGAAGTGTTTGCCTCCATTTTGATGAGCATGTGATTGCATCATTTTTTAAAAGGGTATATTTAAGAATTAATTTTATTGCCATTATGTGAACAGCTTGTAACGAAAGTAAAAAACAAACAAAAATGAGAGCTTCCCCGACATCCTAGGTTGACTATGTAGACTAATTTGAAGCACTCGGGGCATTTGTGCTGGCCCTCAAGAGCCTCTCTTCAATCCTATGCATAATTGCCTTGGAAATAATGGCTTATGTTCAGGATAATGGCAAAAAAGTCATCTGAACTCGAGCGGAAGATTCAAGCGTCTAACTAGACGCGATAAACGCTTATTTGACGCTCTAAATTCGCGTTTGGTGTAAACACATCATAACGTGCCGACTTCTCCTACCATTTCTACCAGTGATGCTCGATTTCAACTTCCCACGTCTGCACAGATATCAACAGCGCAACTGAGTTGTAGGTTGCTAGGTTGAGGTCACAAATGGGTTGAAATTTGTATGATGCTTCGATCGATTGTGCGAGTAATGTTTCGTACAAGATGTGGCAACTGAACAACCTTGGAATAGCCTAATATACATGTAATTATTCATATAGCGAGGTCTGGGCCATAGAAATTACGTGAGTTTCCCAAGAGAAACGGGGGTGTTGTCAGGTATGGATTAAGCCATTAGGCCTTAGTCCAATTAGGGCATTTAAGTAATAACCTTAAAGGAGTAGTTCAGTTTTGAAAAAACGTTTGCTGCTAATTTACTCACCACCATGTCACCCAAGATGTCCATGTCTTTCTTTCTTCAGTCGAAAAGAAATTAAGGTTTTTGATGTAAACATTCCAGGATTTTTCTAATGGACTTCAATGGGAACCAAACGGTTCAAGGTCCAAAAGACAGTTTCAGTGCAAACTGCAAACTGTTCAAAGGG
>JAOTRC010000005.1:23177846-23193314 GCA_027497675.1 Cyprinella lutrensis
ATATTTTATATATGAATAACACATTTTCTTAAATATATACATGCATGTGTGTGTATTTATATATACAAAATAATTTTATACAGCACACACAAATATATTATGTAAACACAGACTTTTATTTTGGATGCCATTAATCTGCAATTAATTTTTGCACAGCCCTGACACCAGACCACACATTGGAACAGTGATTACTCATTTTGACTATGTACAGTGTTGGGTTACACATTATTTTAAGGGGTCATTATACAGTGTAAATATATATTTATGTACTGAGTAATATTAGGCAACTGCATGTACTTACTATAGGGCTAGGGTAGGATTTGGATTTGTTTGAAGGTTAGTTGCATGCAATTATGCATAACTTACTGTTATTACTATGGTAAGTAAGTATATGTAACATGTAACAAGGACGCTGTAAAATAAAGTGTTATCTAATGTTGTACAAAGTCACCGCAAGTGTTATTCAACAACTGTTAATATCTTTTTGATTTTATTTGTTATGCTGAGTTGATCTGTTACATATCCTTACAACATTTAATCCAAATATTTATTATAAATGTTAACTAGATGTGTTAATGTGTTAAACGGTTCGTCTTTTTTAATCTTCTATGGCATGCCATTATATTTAATGACTAGGCTGGTGCGTTTTATGTGTTTATATGCGTTTTAAGACGAAATATCCTGTAAGGGAACCTAGTGAGCATCAATGCTCCCTGGTTTTTGCAGTGAAGTGTGGGATTTTTTAGGGTGCGAACGTTCGAAGTATTTTGCGATTGAGACAGCTCCTAAAATGGCCGACTCCCTGATCAGTGCCCTGACTAACATGCACCCTATGGTTTTAAAATGTTTTTAAACATTTGATTTTAGTTATTCAGAATATTATGAAGCAGGCTGGCTTTTGAGGTAAAATGTTTAAGGGTGAATGTGCAAGTTTTTATGTTGGCAATAATCCTGTGTTGTGTTGGTTTCTTACATTTGAGTAGCCCTTAACACACAGTATCTGCTCCAGAAAGGTGGAAAAGCAAGTGAATATTCCTATTCCTGAGCCAAAACACACCAGCAGGACCATGTATGCTTTGTTCGTCAGCAGCTGTAAATAAAAGTGTCAGAATACAGTGAATCTCAGACAGCAGGAAAAAAATAAGGAAACTAATTGCCACCATAAATCAGAGGCTGTTTCCTTATCTTCATTTTTGAAAAATGCTCATTAGTCAAGCAGTAAAGAGTTGTTTGTTCAGAAGTGTGTGTAGTACCAGTTTCACCCCCTGTAGAAAAGGTTCAGAGCTGGAGGTCACCACGCTGGCAGAGGGGGGTGTCGGGGGAACGCGTTCCCGGATCCCCACTGTTGCTAGGAAACAGGCTACGGCGGCAGGTATAGCATATATAAAGAGCTACAACCCAGACAGACGACGGGTCGGTTAGAGACCATACAAGAATTGAAATTCGTTTGTGTGACCGAGTTCTGACTCACCAGCATAAGAAGATTATTGGTGTAACTAATTATCATGGGAGAGAAGATATTCGCAAAGAGCAACCCGACAGTATTAGCTGGAAAACAAAAAAAGAAGAATATTAGCATTCTACATACATAGAAATGAATAGCACGTAAAACATTGAGCTGTGGGTGAATAGGTTACCCATGGAAGCCATCATGTTAGCTGTGGCCCTCTGGTGATCGGGGAACCAGAGAGCTGCGAGCTTGGTTGGGGCAAAGATGATCAACGGCTGGGCGAAGGCACAGAGCGTCTGGCCGCCCATGACCATAGGGAACACGGCCCACTCCGGGATCCATTTTAGCACGCCAACGACACGCAGGACACTGCCCAACATGTTGAGCCAGGAGCCCATGATTAGCTGTTTCAGAAGATAGGAAGAAAGTAAAGTATAAGGGCCTGTTCACACAGGACACGTTTTTGCGAAAAACAGGTCAGTCTAGAAACACGTTTTTAAAAGTTAGCACAACGGTTAAAGACATCAGTCTAGTTGGTTTACATTGAAAACAATGGAAAAGTAGCGCAGTGGAATTGAAAATGTGTGTTCTGTGTGACTTTCACTTTCCACCACAGGACGAATCTGTCATTTTTCTAATATGTCATGAACATATTCACCAGTTTCTTTCCCAACGCATCCCAAATTATGTATTGTGTTTAATAACTTTAGTGGAAATTTTGTTTGAAATGTTATAATAATTGATAATAATAAATGTTTAAAATAAATAAATAGGATACATTTTTTTTTTTTTTATTAAAATATGTTATTTTACATAATGAAGTTTTGCATTTATTGACAAAATGACAAGTACACTAACTTTTGAGAAAACTTTAAAAGTCGGAAGTGGGTCGCAGACTGGACCAATAGCAATTTTTTCAAGACAAAAAAGTGCCGTCGGTAAGTTTAAAGGAAAGGACAAATTCGGACAAATTCAATGTAATTTTACGGAAACCTTTCATAATGAGTGATTACAGACTATTATATGACCTTCACTTTATCCTTTACACTATGGTAGGCCTAACCAAAATTTCTGCCAAAATGCCACAGATACTTAAATTAGATTTAAAATTAACTGTGATATTATTCAACACTGCCAAAAAAAGACTTTATTATGGCTTAATACAGTAGGAACAGTCATTTTATTAATGGTTTTTGGCAAAAACTAGTCCTTTTTATTCAATAACATGGAAAAAAACTTAAATGGACAGTTCACTTCACCCAAAAAATGACAATTTTTCTGTCATCATTTACTCACCCTCAAATTATTACAAACCGCTATGAATTTCTTTCCTCTGCTGAACTCATTTGTAAGAATATGTGTACTCAAACATTTAATGAACCCCATTGACTTCCATAGAATTTGTTTTCTAGACTATAGGAGGCAATGGGGTCCATCAACTCTTGATGGTTTCTGACATTCTTCAAAATATACTCTTTTGTGTTTAGCAGAAGAAAGACATTCATACAGATTTGGAACAACTTGAGGGTGAGTAAACTAATTTTGGGTGAACTATCACTTTAACTGTATTTGCTGTGTGAGAGTGTGTAGAGGGATGTTTCTGTATACCGAGAAGCGCAGTCCCAGTGTGTCCAGTACCCATGTTGTGATGAAACTGAAAAAAATGGCAACCACAACATAGACTAGCGACAGCCAGTTGACCAGGTCGAGAGAGATTCGCAGATACCGTGCTGTCTGGTCGGCCACGGGTGCAAAGGTCAGCCACGACTGTGGAGAACACAATAAAAACAAAGGTTTAGCTTCACATTGAGTTATACAGATGCACAGTTCACAATACAACATGTAAGACAATACTTTATTTCTGTTGCTGGCTTGACACGGCTCAATTGATAAAATGCATGAGACAGGAACAGCTTGCTCATATGACACAAAGTCTCAGTTCAACATTTAACTGCTGAAGCTGCAAAAAACAGAAACCACAGGTCAGAAGGGCCCCTCACATGAGCTAAACATGACAAACACACAGTGTGAATGAGCAGCAGGGGTTCAAATAGTACTCAGAAATTATGCTTCACTTCAGAATATGGGATTTGAAGGATAAAAAAGACTACCCTTAGAAATGTAATTTAGTAACACAAGCATCGCTTTTAACGGTAATGAAGAAATAAAAATGGACGGTTCTTGTTCTCATGGAATATTGCAGTGTTTGTTATATATGATATACAGGGAAACTGCACTTTTTAAAAAAAAATAGGCTCATTTTACAACTCCCCCAGTGTTAAACTGTTGAGTTTTACCGTTTTGGAACCCATTCAGCCGATCTCTGGTTCTGGCGGTACAATTTTTAGCATTAGCATAGCTTAGCATACATCATTGAAATACCACCAGAACCGGAGATCAGCTGAATGGACTTAAAAAACGGTAAAAAAGGGGAGTATCCCTTCAACCGTGCACATCATTAAAAAAACTCCCCACATCTCTTCTCTGATGACCTGTCACTCACATGACATCATAGCAATAGCAAACCACATGGACAAAATCAAGTCCCGCCCTACAGTTTTTCTTGTTCAAGAAGCAGCTTAACTCAGATTTAAGTCACAATACTGAAGAAAAGACTATAGCAGCTTCTGTTTCATGTTGACTTTAAGTACTTTACACCCTTGAAAAGCATTATTTGCAGTGCAGATACAATTTGCAATGTTTTTGATTGTTCATTTACACTGTTGCCCACAAAATCCTTTATTTGTTTGCTATGAAGAACACTATGCATGCAGCAGCGTGACAGATGGCAGTCAGCTGATCCCAAAACACAATACAGTCGTTTAATGCACCACTGCACAACTTGCTCGGATGCTGTTTCGCATTTATTCAAATGCATAGATGCTTTTTTCACTGTCAGTGTAGAAATCCCTTTGTGTAACATAAGATGCTTTCCTAAAATAAACTGCTGATTGTACTTCTTAACACATGCACGGGACTGCGATTCTGACCCACGTCCACAGGTTTAGGCTGTTATCAGATTTCCTCAAGATTGTAATCTTCAAATAAAGTCAGAATTACACCATCTGCTAAGCTTTACCACTGTGTGCCAAGACACGATGTACATTTCTCGTATTTCAGATGAACAGCTTTGGACGTCTTGGCCTTTTAACACGTATACAATGGTGTCCATGCAAATGACAAGTCCCACTGGTGCTCTGGGTGCGTAATTAAGATTGACAAGCCCCTTTCTGGCACACGCCCTCTTCAGAGATAATAGCCTCAGGGGGACGTATCCATGTCCTACTACAGCTGGGCTATTAGGAAGACCCTGTTGTGACCCTGTAGACTGAAGCCCCTAGTGGAGTGTGTGAACATTTCCTAAAGCGTTTTAACACTGGATACATGGGGTGAGTTCAGTGTAAATCAATAGAGTATTCAATGAATTTATATGATATGCAGATTAACTGACTCATAAGTCGCATAGCCTACTTATGATTGAACATGAGCCTAACAAAAATGCCAATATGGTTTAGTTTACATGACAGCTTGTGAAACATGATTTGCTATATGATTTTGCAAGTCAGAGGCAGGTGGTTATCAGGGGGAGGTACATTCTCAGTGGAAACATTTATTGGACATTCAATGTTTTTAGTCATTTTACAGGAAGAAAAATACTGTAAATTGAGTTTAGTTAGATATGAAGGGCCTACACTAGGTGAAAGCTAGTTTAGACAAACTAAAGGCCACAAAAGCTAAAAAAGTTAACCAATTGTTTATTTTATAACTTAGTTTTTTTTTCAGTAATTGTGAAAAATAGTGCAAACATGTGCCTCTTAGAAATCTGGATCATTTCCAACAATGTATATTGAACCAGTAGATTCATTCTTGCACAACCACAATAAGGGAAAAATGAATAAAAATAACAGCAAACAGATATTAATCATCATGGAACATGAAAAATCATTTCTTCAGAAAAGAAATACATTTTCTATTATCAATTATTCTAAGAGATTTAATTAAATAGTTAACTTCACATAATAATATGAATTTTTATAAGAAATCTTTGTTTGTGATCTAGATTTGTTTGGGCATTAAAAGAAAAATGGTATCCTTAATGCAAAGACTACCATTGATATTAACTTTAGAAAAACAATAAGAGCCCAAATCATTCCCAAAAATTATGAAAATGTTTTCAAGAAAAACAAAAACAAATTACAGATGCCTTCCTGGGTGAGGGGTTTAGTGACGTCAGTAAAACGAAAGTTGTTTGTAAAGGCGGAATAATTCAGATTTAGCATTCATCCTCAGAAATCAATTCAATTCGTTCGGCATATTTCTATTTGCAGCACATTTGATAAAATATTACGAGGACAAACGCAGTTTTTGGACCAACGTGCACCGATGAATCGTATAGTGTTAGCTAGACCAGAAACAAGAACATTTAGGCTAGTGTGTGGAAATATTATGTAAGCCCTTAACTAAAACTTCAGTTTTGACGTTAACTTTGTAATTGAATGGTTATAACATACCATTGCGTTCGAACAATTAAGCAAGCAGAGAACAAACAAGATGAACCATCTCCTTTTGTAAACTTTGAACTCTGCAGGAGCGTTTCTTCCGTCCAGGTAAGACCGAAGATGACTCGAGCTCCCGATGAGCGCTTCGGTCTCCGCGCTTCCGTCATCCATGATGACACCCCTGAACCTCAACCAGATCACAACAAGTGAGTTGCAAAAACTCTTCGAATGTCAAACTGTCCTGAGAGCTGTATCCATTTGGGTCCAAAAAACAATTCTGTCGATAATATACACAAATCAATAATTCCACCAGTTTCATTTCCAATCGTTTTCAGGCAGTGCACTCTTTAAACCCACAAGAGCAAGTCTACCTTAGAGCATTGTTATGGTTTTGGTTTCGCATATGCCGGTGAATAGAGTTGAGAGTTGTTAGGCGGCTTCAACATTACAACATCCAATCCACAATCACATCATCACCACTCCCTTCAACCCGTGACTCGATGTCATAGCGCCGGCCGGGTTATCTCCTGAACCTCCATTCTGTTATCTGTCTGGAGTTTAGTCAGCAGCATCAGGAAAACAAATCTATTTTAAATGTTTTTCCAAAACAATCTGATTCTAAGAAATACGCCAATACATTCATTTAGGCTACTACGTCAGTGTCATCTCATGCAAAGACTATTGATCCAGTTCTGTTTGTAACTAATGTGTTAATAACAATGTGTTTACAAAAACAAAACAAAAACATGATTACTGTAGTTAAACCGTAAGCACAATGTAATCATGGTTAGTTATTGATAAACTTGTTTTGCATTTGCTAAACAAGTTTAGTGCTGCTAGTGCTTTTGCTACCTAGGCTATTTTAATATTAACTTAATATTTTCACATAAATTAAAGGGAAAATGTTCTGTTTTCTTACTATTGTAATTGATGAAATGGAATAGAGAAAGCAACGTTCAAGTTTGTCAAAATGGTGACATTACGGTATGATTTTACTAAATGTTGGAAACTGTTATTCCATTGGACCATGAGATAAGCCCAAATCTTTTAAGCCTATTTGATGTGCTATTTATTTAGGCCTATTTATTTATATATTAACGGGGTTGTGTCTCAAATTCTTTTTTTAAGTCGTGAGAAACAAAAGAAAAAAGTGCTTTTTATTGTTATTTATAGTATGCTAGTAGCCTAATGTATAGTGCGTTTGCTATCTAGGCTAATTTAAATGAATAATAATATATTATGTAATTTATCATAAAAGTCGTAATTCAAGCATGTCATTTATTAAGATCCGTGTAACTTTTCAAATGAATGAAACACATTAATGAAAGTATAATGGCCAATGGCTTAGTCTCTCAGCCACCCCTCCTCCCTTTCTTAAAGTCAGCGCATGCGCAGAAGGGCTCTTCTGTGCGCTGCTTCGGCCTGTTTCGGCAGTGGCCGGACATTTTCGCCTCTTTGTTTTACTGATAGTGGATTTAACTCGGATTCAACCCAACATCCAGCGGACCGCTCTGGCCATAAACAGGTTTGTTCCTTTAAACTTGAACCGATGCCCGCTGATCATTGCACGAGCTTTCTTTCGAACGACAAACGCGGAGTTTTCATTTATTCTCGCTGTGTTTTTTTCCGCTTGATGGCAGCTCTGCATGGCTATACGTGCTGTTATCTGTGCGGTCGTGTTGTATGTGTGTGTATGCGTGTGTAAATGTGTGTGTGTGAATGGCGACACCGGGCCCTGCAGCTCCTAACCGGGGTCATCTTTGTAAGAAAGGAAAAAGTGTAATTTAGTGTAGCTGGAGTTTCATGTGCATTCACTCCTGTGTCTGATTATAGTTCTCGTGTTGGTCAGTTCTCCTCTTCCTCCTGCCTGGAATGTTCTTGAGAGCTTCTTGACCATCATCATAATCATCATCTACCCATCTGTGTGGTGAAAGTTGGGGTTTGATGCTCTGACAGGTTTGCATGCAAGCTAAAATGAAATCTGGGCCAGAGAAAAAGTTAAAGCCCAGAGGGTTTTGGGGAAGCATGTGCAAACCTGCACCCCAGACTCCTGGAGCTGGAACAACCAACAAGTCATACTTCATGTGTTTTTGATTCACTTTTTTTACATTATAGCTGGGGGGACGACTAACAGGATATTGTTGTTACAGTTACAGTATTAATTGTACAGGCAATTTTCTGTTGTTCCAAAGTTGTGGGGAGACCTGTCCTCCTTATACCTGCTGGTATTTCCACACCTACATGATGGACATATGGAGTTGTCATGTCTGGACATTGGTTGCCATCCACATTTCAATGCAATTCTGTGGTCTGTCATCTAATAACCATGTTGACCAGTGTAGCATTGTCTTATGTCAAGATGTGGTGTGTTGGTTTAGAGTGTTAATATTCTTAAAATATAAAATGTTTTCTTGTATATTTGGTCTGACACCACCTTCATGCAATGCTGTTAACCTTGAGGCCTTTTATAATATAGTAAATCTCATGAAACCTGTCAAGAGGTTGCATTTCAGCACAAACTGAAAAGCAAAAAAGTGTTAAATAACTTTGTAAAGATATTTAAGTCTATAGTGAGGAGAACCATTTAAATGTTGCCACATTATTTTCAATAATATTAACCTAATTTTCCAACCAAATTATCGTATAAAAGTGTTTTAATCCTCCATTGAAATGGGGAGAGAATTATCAATAATGACAGTAAAACTCATCTAAAGCATGTGTCAATGCTAACAGGAAAAGTGCTATAAAAACAATATTTCTACTTTTGGTTTTGGGCTGAAATATGACAGATACTTGAATCTTACGAAACCAGTCAATAGCCTAAGTGAGTCAAACATTCAGATGCCTTATTTCATGATTAATCACTTAGTCAGAGTCATGCCTATAATTATCTGATTCTTTTGTGTTAAAAGTATGTGATAGCCTGATGAAGTTCCTCACGAGACAGACACGTGTCAATTTAAAGACTTATAAATGTTTTGTTTTTTGTAAGACTGGCTTAAACATGTGGCCTGTGGCTATTGCGCAGTCCTCGCTTGTGTGCAAGCAACAGTTAAATGGTTTTCAGTGAAAACAATGCCTTTCAGTTTGTCAGTGTTTTTAGTGCATACCCAGAAAAGCAAGTACTAAAACCGGTCAATCCTGCGGTCTGGCATTAAGCAGTGGAATGGAGCAGTGGCTGTCATTCCCACTGATGTAAAGTGTCACGTTAAACAAAAGTAATTTAATATTGAGCCATTGAGATTTGACTAATTTTGAATGGGGTGAGGTGTTGGTTTACATTTACAGTTAGATTTGATTCAGTGGATTGAAGGCCTTAAATCAGGTTGTCTGTGACTCAAGTGTGATTTCACTTTGGGTTTCTCTGATCGTGATACAGCTCTCACTTCTTAAACTGTTAAAATCTGTCAAACTTTAGATTTGCTTTAATTATCTGTCCAGCTTTGTACTCCTTAAAGGGATAGTTCACCCCAAAATCCTGTGGAAGCTTAAAGGTGCTGCATAACATGAGAATGAACCTCATTGGTTCTTGTGCGGCAAGCGAACATGCTTGCTTCCGTTTAGCACAACTGATGTGTTAGTTGATGAATATTTATAGTTTATATGTGAATTCAATCTGTTCATCATATAAAGCGATCGCTTCTCTTTGGAAAGTTTTGGACTAAACTGCTCTATTCATTTGGATTAGTTTTATGATCTCTTTACGAACTTTTTGAAGCATTAAATTGGTAAATGTCCATGGTTCCAGACTGACTATTTTTAAGAATGTGCAAGTTAATTTTATATGGTCGCATTTGTGCAAGCACATGGTCATGTACAACTCAGTTAAATTAACCATGATGCGCAACAGAACGCCGTTGTATCAGCAGCAAATGAGCAAGTGGGAAAGTTAGTCTGGAGCCCTGCTGTCAATGGAGAGACAGAAAGCTCTCAGATTTAATCAAAAAGATTTTCAATTTGATTTTGAGAAAGATTTTTGTAGAAAGAAAGTCCTGTTTGACACTTCGACTTGATGGTAGTCTTGAGGAACACGACTAATAGGGATGTCAATTATAACAAATTAACATGATCGATCGTTGTTTAAATTAATCGATTAATCGTTAACCTCAATACTGCAATATGCATAAGTGGCATATGGCCAACAGCATGACAAGTAGGTTTTGACAATAGGGTACGTGCACAAACGGAGTGACGAACATCCGCTGTTGTCAGAACAGAAGTCGGCATATCAGTTTCCAGTTTACGACTGTATCCGTATCCGCTAATAAAAAAACACAATGAGTGCTGCTATTGTACGACAAAAAGAATTCGGAGTTTCTAAGAACTGTAGGTGGATCTAACGCCCGTTTCACACACACCCCGTTAGGCGTACGTGTTGCTTTCACATATTATGATGCGCTTGCAGTGAATAAGTGATCTGTGGCTGTACCACAAACACATACTTATTATTTTTACTATTTTTTTGCGCATAGCCCAAAATTTTGTGCAACCACTGCGTACGAAGGTTGGTGTTTTTCAGGAAGCAGTGGAGGCTCAAATGGTTGTTAGCAACTTGAAGCGGTTACCGTTGATGTCAAACAAAGTCTCAGCTTTCAAATTCGGTCATTTTTATTTTGAAATTCAAACAATAAATTCCCTTTGAAACGTGGTGTAACAGATCGCTATATCGCCTCTGTTCAATCGAGGCTGCTACATGAAACGCACAAGAACCATTCATCTATTCCTCGTTAGTTACAGCATGAAATAAACATGAATGAACATCAGAAGGTATGTTTCTGCCACATAACCAGCTCGGTACAGCTTTTCTGTACTAAGTTCTGTAAACTTGCTTGGTATCTCACCTGGTACAGAGCTGCATTTGCTCAGGTACATGTCTCATGAAATATGAGTCACAATAATAGAGCTAAGACTTGTGCAAGGTAAATGGCATGGTTGGTTGGGGTTTTATCTAGCCCTAACCTTATGAGTTGGTTTATGGTAGGGTTTAGTGTAGGTGGTACGTTATATTAATTTGATACTCAAAAGATTTTGAAACATGATTCTCTTAATCTGACAAGTATTATCGCCCAGTGCTATTATGCCAATAATATCAAAATGGGCAAATATCGTCTTATTAAGCTTATTAATGGTGGCAATGGTTCTACGATCAACTTACTGTGGCCTTACGATACTTTTGGGAAAATCAGCCCTAGCCTGTGTTACTATTTTTTTACGGTTGTCCATTTCAGGTTTTGTGTATGTTTTATGTCAGTTTTAATCAGTTAAAGCTTATTTGGTTGTTTTAAGATCCCTTGTTTTGGTACTGCGGTATTTACTCCTATTTCATAAGCTTTCAGGGTCATATTGGATGAGTTGTGCTGATACACTTTTAGTACTTCCCTAAATGTGGGTCAAGTGAGTGCTTTGGGTGTTTCCTTTATACAGCTTTGAGAGAGTTGGAGTTTTGACCAATTTTATCCATATAATTTTACAATTTTTAAGGCATTATTCATATTATTCATAGGCTGCAAGTGGGTGGATGCTGTCAAGTTCCATAAAATGACATAAAATCACTATTAAAGCACCATAAATATGCTAAATCTTCTGAAGCCATATGATATCTTTGTTTGAGGAATTAATTGAAATGTAAGATATCTGCACTTGCACTGTTAATCTGCACTATGATGATCTTATATCATAAAAAATCTGTCTAATCAATGTCTTTCATTGAAGTAAAACAATTGAAAGTGGGGGGGAAATCACATTACAAAATAAATGCTTTTCTCCAAAACATGTTGGCCACAATTATCGGAACCCCTTGAACTTCTTAGAAAGTAAAAGATCTCTGAACTCTGAAGTATGTTCCCATTCATTTCTACATTTTAGCACGGTGATTAGGAACATGAAATTGTCTAGCCATGACTTCTTGTTTACAGGAGTATAAAAATGAAGAAATATAAAGCCAAATTCCCTTAATCACCCATCACAACGAGTAAAACCAAAGAATGTAGTTCTGATGTGCAGCAAACTATTGTTGAGCTTTACAAAATAGAAAGCAGCAGTAAGAAAATAGCTAAATCATTGAGAATTCCCATTTCTACCACCAGGGGAATAATTTCCAATCAGTTCCAATCAACTAAAGATGTTGCGAATCTGCCTGTAAGAAGGCTTGTGTCTACAATGTCTTAAAGCGAGGAGGACAGTTCAAATGGCCAAAAACTCTCCAAGGATCACAGCTGGAGAATTGCAGAAATCAGTTGAGCCAGAAATCCTCAAAAAACAGCACCTACATCACCACGTTCACTGGGAGGGATTCAAGAATAAAATCCTCTGCTCTCTTCCAAAAGTAATCTCCAGTTGCCAGACACTACTGGTGCTTCAAACAGAACTGGGTTCTATTGTCAGATAAAACTAAAAAAAGAGATTTTTGGCAGCAAACCCTCCAGATTGGTTTGGAGCAAACAGGAATAAAAAGCACGCCATGTCCATTTTTTAAATGTACTGCTGGATGCAATTATTTTCAACTGGAGGTTCTGGACATCTTGTTCAGATACATGGCATCTTGAATTCTATCAAATACCAACCTGATGGCCTCTGCTAGAAATCAGGGCCCTGTTTGGATCTCCCGTCAGGACAATGATCCAAAACAAACATCAGAATCCACAAAAAATGGGTCACTGAGCACAAAATGAAGCTTCTGCCATGGACATCCCAGTTCCCAGACCCAAACCCTATAAATTGAGTAAACTTGAAGAGAAGAAGCACCAACATGGAGCTCAGAATTTGAAGGCTCGGGAGACTCATCATGGAAAGGCAAAGGGAGGTTGTAAAAAATAAAAAAAATAAAAGGGTGCCATTAATTGTGGCCAACATGTATACAAATGACCTTAAAAGTATTGTGAGGGGAAGTGAATCAGTATTGGCTCAGAGTTCCTCATATGATTTGATGTTGTCAGTCTTTCAGGATGCAGTCTCTGAATTACACAAGAGTCAGCATGCTACTTGGGTGCTTCTTGCGTATATTATCTCAAGGAGACAACCTTCAAAAACACAATCACTTTGTGTGATTGCACATTCTGGAACAAAAACAAGTTCCAAGTCACAGTAAAATTTCCTCCTATAGCCTGTAAAACTGGCGAGGGTTTTTAGAGAGCTCAACAATGCATGCCTTGTTAAAAGATTCCATGCAATAAGCCGATGAACCCAGATCAAGTGTGATTTTAGATGTTTTTTAATAAGGTTAACTACTGGAATTTCAGAGATATGGGATTTTACTAATAAAGTCGTATGTTCTCGTCTGATTAACCAATTAATTTTTAGGTGGGGGTGTTTTCGGAAATGGGTCAGTATTGCAAAGGTCACTCTTCTGTTGTAGATTAACTTTAGTAAGTGTCTGCCAAGAAAGAAAACCATCAGAACTACATTCTGAACTACAGGGAATATACAGTGTATTATGCTCCTAACTATAGGGCAAATTTATCAAGGTTAACATTAACGTTTGAGCAAGCGTCATGTAAAGTGGTTGATGTTAAGCTACAACTTGCATGTTTCAAATGATAAGCCATGTTTGATGACGTTGAATGAAAGATGAACTCTTGGAAATCCTGTCTGACATGATTATGGGCCAGCCGTGATAACAAGCTGTCCATTGGTCTGTGTGACTAATTTAATTGCAAGTTTTTTCGTCGACTATTAGGGTGCAGCCTTCTTTTCAAACCATTGAATCTGATCAAGTATTTAAACTAGTAATGATGGGTTGGGCTGTTTCTTATTGGTTATTGAAGTAAAAAAGTTCAGTTTGTGGAAGGCACTTTTCTTTGTGCAGTATTTTTGGTTGGACTTTCACCCAGCTGCTTAAAGATGTTGTGAGTTTTTAATACACTCACTTAAAGGATTATTAGGAACGCCATACTAATACTGTGTTTGACCCCCTTTTCCCTTCAGAACTGCCTTAATTCTACGTGGCATTGATTCAACAAGGTGCTGAAAGCATTCTTTAGAAATGTTTGTCCATATTGATAGGATAGCATCTTACAGTTGATGGAGATTTGTGGGATGAACATCCAGGGCATGAAGCTCCTGTTCCACCACATCCCAAAGATGCTCCATTGGGTTGAGATCTGGTGACTGTGGGGGCCATTTTAGTACAGTGAACTCATTGTCATGTTCAAGAAACCAATTTGAAATGACTCAAGCTTTGAGACATGGTGCATTATCCTGCTGGAAGTAGCCATCAGAGGATGGGATATGGTGGCCATAAAGGGATGGATATGGTCAGAAACAATGCTCAGGTAGGCCATGGCATTTAAATGATGCCCAATTGGCACTAAGGGGCCTAAAGTGTGCCAAGAAAACATCCCCCTCACCATTATACCGCCACCAGCCTGCACAGTGGTAACAAGGACAAGGCATGATTGATCCATGTTCTCATTCTGTTTACACCAAATTCTGACTCTACCATCTGAATGTCTCAACAGAAATCGAGACTCATTAGACCTGGCAACATTTTCCCAGTCTTCAACTCTCCAATTTTGGTGAGCTCTTGCAAATTGTATTATCTGGACTCATTCATGTTTAGTTCCACTTTCATGGACTTGTCTCTACATCGGTGACACGTGTTCCTTTGTTTGAATTTTCAAAAAGTTGATAGGAAGTACTATACAAAGTTATGGGAAGGAAAAGTTCTCCCAGCTTCTCGGGTCATAGTATAATGGAGCGATCTGAAAGGTTATGGTTTTACCTAATCGGAGCTAAAAATACATCGCCGTTTTCTTTGAACTGAAGAAAAAAAGAAGGTGAATTTGAGGAAGAAGGCGCCTGAAGATCACAAAGGAACAGCCGATGTGAGACCGTGTATCATCATCAAAGACAATAACTTTGAAGCCAGCTTTCACTGGGTAATAATTAGACTCAGTTGAGCATAACATTTTTCAAAAAGCTCGCTAATGACTTTATGTACAGCAAATTTAATTAAATGCCTAACCATTCACATCAGTTGCAAAAGGAATATGGAAAGTGTTCTCTCTAATGACTTGAAATCTTGAAGAGAAAGTAAAAGTGTGGCCTTTCCCCTTCAGAGAACGACTTCGATAATAGCAACATTTAAGGAATGGAGATCATAATTGATGAATAATTTGAAGGCCCTTGGTGTACATATTAAGGGATTATATTTATGCATGCTAATGGAGGTGGGGATGTCTTCTCTCAAACTGGACATCAAAGTCTGGTAAGGAGAGAATATCAACCGGTAATTTGCATGCTTGCATTATCTGTAGCTGGGTTGGCTGAAACATTTTTCAGAACCGTTAATGTTATTACATCAGCCAGGAAAAGGATTCAAAAGTTCTGTTCACTGTAAATTGATGGTCAGTCTCTGGTATTTGCCTTTTTAAAGGAGCCAAAAATATGTTGTTTACTAAAAATCATTTAGCTTGATCGTTGCTTTACAGCCTTTGCCTTTTATTACACTCTAAAAAATGCTGGGTTGTTTTAACCCAACTTTGGGTCAAATATGGACTAACCCAGCCATTGGGTTAAATT
>JAOTRC010000005.1:23195723-23206080 GCA_027497675.1 Cyprinella lutrensis
TTTTTTTCATTGGTTGTTGCGTTAAATCTTACCCAGATACAATAGTGCTCTTTTCTGATTGACTATTGAGTAGCACCTTTCTTTTTTCTTTTCTTTTTTTTGATTGGCTGATGGTGGGAGTGCGTGACAAAAGACCGAAATGAGTGACTGTCACGCTCAATGCGTGACATTGTACAAAATTATTTCAAGAGAAGAAGAGAACAGTGAAATTCGTTTATCCCTTGGTATTCATCAGAAAAAATAAAGGAAAATAATTTTTGTCGTTTTTGGTGGACTACTAACAATGTTTGTAATTTTTACAGGGGAAAAAAATGCTACATCATTCGCTGCTCTTAGATTGACTCATTGCACAAGATTGATTCAAATTTGTTTGTGCATTATTTTAATGTTGTGTGTTGCTATGGCTGTGTTTTTTCTTTGTGTGGATGACTTTTGCAGTGTCTGTACATTAGTTGCCATTTTCACCATAAATTTAAAAGGATATTTTTGTTTGTTTTTTAATTTCTGTACAGTCTACAGTTGTTGTTTTTTTCATTTAATAAGTAGGCTAATGTAGTTGCATTTACACTACTTAATTTTAGTATAAATTCACACCGATAGTAAACTGTTGACTTATTAATACATGAGTTTATGTATTTGGCTGAGTCCATGTTTAAGGTCGGTTTCGTGTCTTTGAATAAAGATCTTAGACATTTTTCTGTGAAATATTTGTATCTTGAGTCCAAATTCTCAGAGATTTCTTATCTGAACTTCTTGTTTATCACAATAATGCATATTTGGTTTTGTGGTCTGGTCTGTGTACGGTAATACTGATAAAATGCTTTGATAGAACATACTACCAAAACATACAAAACATGACTTTGCTCGAAGTGGTACAGCGGTGATGTGATGATCATGCCTCAATTCATATACAGTACAACCCCCTTAGCATGAGGGTTAAGCTGATTCAACTGATCAGCTTATTCAATTTGCACCCATTTGATCCAAATTTTGGACGCTCTGTGTGGAAATAATCTAAAGAGTGTTCGTGTTATTTTAAGACCCACTGAGAATCGCATAGCTCCAGTCTGCAGGCTGTGATAGGGCACCGTTTCCTGTATTGTAAAGAGATCTGTTTTCTTTTATGTCACTAAAGTACCACAACAAAGTTAAGTGACGCCCTCAGCAATGGTAGATTGAATTG
Organism: Cyprinella lutrensis; assembly: GCA_027497675.1. Classification (NCBI taxonomy): domain Eukaryota; kingdom Metazoa; phylum Chordata; class Actinopteri; order Cypriniformes; family Leuciscidae; genus Cyprinella; species Cyprinella lutrensis. The sequence goes on from JAOTRC010000005.1 coordinate 23,196,907, forward strand.
TTGTTGATTTGCTTAGGAAGTTTAGTTCGTAAACTGTAATTTGGGAGGTCTAGACTGTAGTGAAAGTTTACAAAGAGAATTACGCAGGTCAAAATGAAACGTTTTTCACATTTTCTACTTGCGTAATGTGATGTATTCCTGAGTGAAACGGGATTTACATTGAAGAAATGTGAGCAAGGCCTTGATTTTATCCATCGGGAATTGCTTAAATCCTGAAAGTTGAAACTTCTCTGCCTTAAGAAAGTACTTATTGAGAGGCTGAGCATTTTATTATTCTACATAATGAGTAAAGATTACGAGGACAAACATTGTTTGTTTTGTTTTCAATAGCATGCATTGAATCATTCACAGTAAATTGCTTTAAGTAGTAAATTATGTATTAAGAAAGTAATTGTGATTTATTTGGATTTCATGTTGACTTTTAACCAACTAAGTTTTTGGAGCTTGTACTCTAACATGTTGAGCTGTTGGATCTGATGATACACACTTACTCATATCCTTAGATGACCTACATTCATGTCTTCTGGTTTAAGTGGACTAATTTCACAGGCTAGTGAACAGACAGAAACTCCCAGGCTGGGAGTCTCTCTGTCTGGACTCAAGCAGGCAAGCAAGAACTTATGCGTGGGCATCTAGAGAGGTGACGGCAAATTGTTATACAGATCAGTAAAGGCATCTGACTCATTTATGGATGCATTGATAGGAATTTTTTGGGAAAATATTGATAACTCAACTGCTTGTTGTGGTAGATACTGATACCAGTAGTGTCATCTATGAAAATTTAAATGGGTTAGAGTCAGGATTTCACACATAATTGTTTGGAGTAGATGATCCTAATTAAAACACAATGAATGAATTGAATTAAATGAATCAGTACCAGTGACTCTCTCATCAGGTACAGTTGGGAATGCCAGGATATTGCCGTCCAGACAATCACTGAGAGATATATTTCACCTAAACTCCCATGGATGTCGGAGAAGATGGACTCATCAGAGAACAATACATGTTTCACATTGTCCATCGATTTGGACTGCTGACACCAATGTAACCAAAATTTGGCATTGGCAGTGGCACAAGGTTTAACAGCCTGACAATGAATATATTGCTCCTGACAAACAGTTTTGGTGGAAACAGGAAATACAATCCGGGTTCCATCTTTTTCAGACAGCTTCCTCTTGCGTCAACACTCCTGTTGTGGTTCGTCCTACGTGGTGGTATGCCGACATTAGCCTGGATAACACAGCTCTCCATACACCACCACAGGGACTTGCTGTCCTGGTCACAGACGAGCCAGCGAAACGCACTCCAAGCATCTGTCCTCTTTTGAACTCTCATAGGTCTCCTATACTTGTACAGCTGTGCTATCGCTCTGTTAATTCAGCCTTCACTGTCTGTTCTTACTGATGGAGTGTAAAATTAGTGAAGATTGGCCACCAGGCCAGTGATGCCACACATATAGATGTGAAACCTCCAACACTATATTTGCCAGTGTTTCAGTTTCATGGTCCAATCTCTGTATATTTATATGCATACCATACCCACACACAACAAAAGTAAAACTGTTTGTATTATGACGACTCTGTATTATGGCTCTGTATTATTATCACTGTTGACAATATGGATACAATAATTTAATGTATATTTGTGGTAATAATACTAGTATTTTCCAGGTTACTTCTATATCATTTATCAGTTATTTTTATCATTGATAATTATGCACATTGTTTGGAGGTGTTGTAAAATTGTAATCAACAGATAGATAGTCTTTATGCCCCCCCCCCCCCTTTTTTATTAATATTTTTTTTTACATTTTTGGAAATGCTGAAAAGAAAGCTGTAACTCCAATTAAAAAGCTCAATACTACACTGTAAAAAATATTGTTGGTTTAACTTAAAAAATTAAGTAACCTGGTTGCCTTAAAATTGTAAGTTGATTGAACTAGAAAAAGTGAGTTAATACAATGATACAGAAACTCAAAATAATAAGTTATCTGAACTTAATAAATTAATTAAGTTGATTTGACAAAAGAAAAAATGTTGTGATAACAAATCTTGAAAATATTTTTTTTTTTTACAGTGTGCAATTTTGAAATCTTGGAAAGGGAAAATATTATTTACTGAAAACATTCTGGAAAGGCAAAGGGGTAAATTAGTCTGTTTCCTTGTAATCATTTTGTGTATAAATGTATGTAAATAAATAAATGCCTGTGTGTTTTTTGCAGCTGAAGTGGAGCACAGGATGCAGAGTTAACACCACCCTGTGTCTCGCAGAAGAAGCCCGGCTGCCAGACCCTCAGCAGTAGACACATGGCGGCAATAGGGGTAAGTGTAGCCAACACAGTCTCAACAAGTGCGTATATATAACATGATTGTCATTTCTCGTGGCATTTATACGCCAAAAATGTTTTTTCCGTGCATATGCTACGCACTGAAAACCCCCTGGGTAGGTTCAGGGGGAAGGGGGTTGGGGAGTTAGTACTTATTATATGCCAAAAAGTGCGTATCAGATGCACATGAAAAACGCGTACCATAAACACGCAAAAACTAGTTTTGCCGTATAAATGGCACGAGAAATGACTTCACTTCCTTTCTGCTGCACAATCTGATTTTAACAATCTTAATTAGTTCACCCTCATTTCCTTTGTTGTTTTAATCTCATATATTCTTTTTTCATAAATGAGATATTTGGCAGAATGTCCAAGCTTCTGGTTTTCTGCAGCACAAAGGTAAATTGTGATTCACACTGCTAGTTAGGCTTCAAAAAGGTCCAATAAAAGTAATCCACATGACTTGTGTGCTATATTCAAAGACAATATTCTTTGTGTGAAGCCTGAAATTCAGCAGATGAAAAACTGAAGTGGTTATTTATTAATAAAATTAATCCTGTGCTCAATCTCACAAACCTCATTTGTGCTTGTTTATTAGAAAAACTGGGACGTACCATGTAACAGTTTGTCTATAAGTATTTTACAACGCCCCATGATCTAGTGTATTGCTCACTTTTCTCTCCCTCAGAATAATGTATTTAGACTCATGGGTAAATGAATGGCTTTGAAGCTCCAACTTTTATTGAAGCCCACTAATGTGAGAGTGTAATACTCACTGCAGCCCGTTGGCAGTTCTCTGTCCTCATTTGACACTGCACTGATTATGTTATTGCAAAATGGCTAGTGGCTGAATTCATGAATTCATCTTTTATGAGGAAGTGCCATAACATGAAACACCTGTGGTTATGCCTTACTGAACACATTTTGCCTTATTGCAGTGCTAGTAGAGCTTCTCTTTCATCTCTACACACTTTTCTACACTGCAGTAACTTCAGATCCAATGTACAGAACTCATTCAGAGTTTTTGTAGTTTTACAAGCTATCAGTGAACATTATTTCAAAGACTTTAAACATGCATTATTAATATACGTATATGTAATGATGAACCGTGCACAAAAAGACAAAAACAACAAAAAAGAACAAAAGTGGTATGTTAAATCTTCATTGTTGATGTTTGTGCAGTACTAACTTCCTCTCAATATTAATACTGCCATTTATTCATATCTGGTCAATAGAGTCGTCTGGTTGCTTCACTCGGGATTTCCCAAAACAATCAAATCAACATGATTTGACTTTTAAGTGGCTGGCGACTAGGAATTAGCCAAATGAAAAACAGTTTTCTCTGAAAACATGAAAATGACACTTGTTTTTAACATTTGTTTTGATGTAAAATATGGAGGCATTAATGAGTTGGGATATACACACATAACAATACAGGTTCTCTTGGCATTGATGGTTCCATGAAGAACCTTTAACATCCATGGGAACTTTCCATTCCACAAATGGTGTCTTTAGATTTTAAAAATGTTCTTCACAATAAGAAAGTATGGTTCTTTAAAGAATTGTTTTCTGAAAGGTTCTTCTATGGAAATGCTAAAACTCATTGTGTTGCCTTTATTTTTAAGAGTGTAGGGTTGACCCTAATGACCTATGAGATGTCCATCCTGACCCCTAATCATTGGACCTTATTTTTTACTTATTAATGCAGATCTTTTGATGATTTTATAGTGTGCTTGGTGTGATGCTACAGATTGAGGTTTGGATTGTGGTTTTGTGACATGTTTTTAACCTCCTCCATTTCTCTCTCATCCAGAACCCCGAGATGTTAACCAGGAAGATCAAACTGTGGGACATCAATGCCCACATCACCTGTCGTCTGTGTGATGGGTACCTGATCGACGCAACCACGGTCACTGAGTGCTTACACACCTGTGAGTGCTATTTCTACACCAATATCTACTTTTAAACTATTAAATAATTAACTATTTTAAACTTTTATCTACTATTAAAGTGCCCATTTATTTACATGTGAATTTTGGAGAATATCATTGAAGAAAATAAAAGGACCAAAAGATTCCAAGTCTTCTTAAGCTTATGATGATTTTGTGAGAGGAAAATTTACGTTTAATGAAAGCTGTCTTTGGCATTTTTAACCCTAAAACTGTATTCTGGATAAATGTGGGCAAAATCGCTTGATTTTATTTTTTAAAAATATTTCCCTTGATCTGAGTGGTACATGACTTGGGTATTTTTTCCTAAGTTTGCCTCCTGAACACACACAATTTTTTTGGACTCAATTCTACAATGATAAGTGGGTGAAAAAAAAAAAACTCCTTAATCTTGTGTTTGGGCCAAAAAAGCTGTAATTTAGAGCATTCTAAAATAAGCCAAAATAAGACACCAGGTGACAGCAAAGTCACTTCATCTTAAGGTTTTAGCTCTAAGAACTTATTAGAATGATATTTTTATGTAGTTAATTTGAAAAAATAAAATAAATAAATAAATAAATAAAACATAAAATAACAATAACAACAATTTACATAGAAAATATGGTACTTTTTGAAGCAAATAAATTCAAAAATACCCCCAAAATTAAAAAAAACACCATAAATGGATAGACAAAACTTTATTGAAAATTGTGATATAACATTTATAATAAATAAAAATTAGGATTTGTCCACAATTACAGGATTAATACGTTTTGAGGGCTAAGTGAGAATTAGTGATGTCTAATTTGTATACAAATCATTACTTTTGTCAGATCTTTTCAGATAAATGATCTGGTTCACAAAACCGGTCCAAATGAATCGTTCATGAATCGGACTGATTCAACTCTCTGGCTCAATCCCGAAATCGCATACTAGCCTACTATATATTAGGTGAAAAACAGAATTTTAAAAAAATAATTAAGCCTGAATTCACAGCAAAAAGTACATGGATGACCTTCATCTTCTGGTGAGATTCTGAAGTGTGAAAATGATGGACACTTTGCTCTCCCATGAGGCCACTGGAAAGAATTTGTGAATGGCAGTAAATCAATGTAATTTACTCTGGTAGGACACGATGACAGCATAGCAAAAGTAGTACGTCCAGATTGCATTCATACCTATATAGAACATACATGCTTTCTTAGCGGTCGTAAAGTAATGACTTATGGAAATATATAAGTTCAATTTCGGATGAACAAATCACATGACCCGCATTAAAAAGGACCTGACTCGAAATCTCTTTTTGTTAAATTATGTTTTGAACTGAAAGGATAAGTACATAATTTCTATTTCTAAAACTCTCACTCAATTTCGTAGCATTTAAACCGCAGTGATTGAGTTGAACACTAGAGGGCGTCATTGCGCCATAGATTTCTGAGCATGTGATTGGAGATTTGATCAAGAGCCTTTATAATGATGCATTTGGTAGTTTGAGTCATCAAACTAGAGATACTATTCATTTAATTTTTATATTTTGCCTCTAAGTTTGTGCCATTATTTAATTCATGTCAGTGTGACATTCCTGTGATATGTGGGAAACAATATAATGATGTATAATGTGATATGTGCTAAATTAATCGACTAATTGTGTATATTTTATATATGTATATAGTCTGCAGGAGCTGTTTGGTGAAGTACCTAGAAGAGAACAACACTTGTCCCACATGTCGGATTGTCATTCACCAGAGCCATCCACTGCAGTACATCGGGTAAGAGTTTACCGCAGCAGACAAACACGTCTCAGTCAGTGTAAACCCCTGAGCAGCCCAGTAGGGGTCCATCAAGGCACACCGGTGAATAGCGTTGTCTTTGACTGCTGGGTGTTGTGTGCATGCATGTGTTATCTGCGTGTCATGGGTATTTGAAGGCGGCGTGTCTCCCTCCAGCTCTCTGTCGGAGGCTGAATTATTGATGTCCAGGGTGGAGTTGTTCCTCTTCAGCGAACACATCCAGAGAAAACATCTGGCGATGTGACCTGAAAGATTTACGCTCTTCTGGAAGAGAATCACTCTGTGTGATGTCATTTAAGGACTGCTAAACCATCAGTAGTAGGTTTACTACATATCCAGACTGTGAATCGGGTTGAGCTGGCACATGGAAAGTCAAGATTACAACTGCCGGGTGTTTGTTTATCACGGCAGTGCAGAATTCTGGACCTTTTTGGGTCTTTCTTTTTTTTTTTTGGTTTAAAAGGAGGTGACCTCTTGAGGGCACTCTGGATAAAATGAGAATTTGATGCATTGAAAGTCTCTTATGCTCACCAAGGCTAAAATACAGAAACGATTATTAAATTGTTTAATATTATTACAATTTAAAGTAATTGTTTGCTATTTTAATATATTTTAAAATTTAATTTATTTCTGTGATGCAAAGCTGAATTTTCAGCATCATTACTCTAGTCTTCAGTAACACATGATTCTTCGGAAATCATTCTAATATACTGATCTGCTGCTCTGGAAACATTTCTTATCAATATTAAAAACAGGTGTGCTGCTTGGTATTTTTTGTGGAAACTGTGAGAACAGGATTTATTTGATAGCTTTTAAATTATTTACTGTCACTTTTAGTTAAAAAAATGTTTTTCACAATTTAAAAGAATCTATTTTGTGTTATGTGAATGAAAAGGCAGGATGATTTTTAGATCATTTTGAAGAAAAAACTCTAGGCCACAACATCCGTTAGTCCATAGTCTTGTGGACGCATATTTAGTATGTTTTGTAGCCTTATTTCAGAAACTTTCATTTTTAGTTTTTTCAATAACCACGCATAAACAATATTCTCTCAAAAATACAAAAATGTACATACATGTTGCTCACATATTATGGTAGCCCTGTTTGTGCTAAATATAGTTTAATGTCACCTGTGCCATTAATATGTTTACAAGCAACTGAAAAAAGCACAAATGTCACAGCATGTCAGAACATCTCAAGGGCCCCAAATACAACCTGGACCCCAGATGGTTATCATTACTCCAATTCAGTTGAACTAATTGAGAATTGAGAATCTAATTGATTATTGAAGTAAGTAAATCAATTTGACAGTGAAAAGGAGAAAGAGATTGAAAAGAATCTGAAAAATGTCTGAAAGAGACTCAGTTATCATTGTCCATGGACTCAATCAGTGCATCCTTCTAGAAAAAAGGCTTGAGTTTGAGCTCTCAGCATTGACCGTGTGTGTGTGTTTATATGGTATCGGGTTGTGTCTTTTTCTTCTCCTGCCAAAAGTTGCTGACTGGTGAAAATCGCTCAGTGCCACACTCCTGGTGTCATATTGTGATGGGCACTTTGACAGTCAGTTTGCTCAGCTCAGCCAAAGCTTGTTTTCAGATAGTTTAGGTACTAGACCTGTCTCACCTACTTGCCATTCAACCAGGTTTCCACCAGAATTCCCCCACAATAGTTGGATATTTTGTCATTTTACAGGCTTTTTAATAGATTGGCCAAAGAGGAAGAAAACACTCCTTTAAAAAGCCACAACTCAAATTTAACAACATTTAATGCCTACCTCATTAAATATTCATGCCCTTTGTGCAACTCGCACTCATTCACACTCTGCGTTTAGTTTCAGTGTCTTTCAGGAGATGAAGTTAAAAATGTCAAAAACAGTGATGGCTTACACATTAACTGAACTGATAGAAAGGCAGTATTGTGTTTGTGGTATATTTCAAGAGTTATAAGACAAATAGCTGATTTTTGTAGCAATGTAACAGGTTACATCATGTTCATGTCCAATCAGTGTTATTAACCCCATGAATATGCAAATAAGAACGTTAACTACATTTAAATAAAACCAATATCATTGTCGAGCAGCAGTGTCGGAAGTTATTCTCCTCAACTGGAATTTATTTTCAGCTGCAGTTTTTTTACCTTAAGGCTTGCTTTTGGAACCATATAAGACAGCAAATACTTCATTTGAATGAATTAATTGGAATTCTAAATCTAAAAAGTAAGTGCTGTGCTAGAGTGGACTTTAAAACCAGTCCAACACTCTAAAAAACAGATTACCCAGTAGAAAGCTGCATAAAATAACAAACTGGAAAAGAACAAGGAAAAACAGTGCTGAATTGCAGAGAAAGGCGGATGAGAAAAGCCGAGCATCCAATCAAACTCTTTGGACAATTTATCAGTCACTTTATATACTGTCACAAATACAAATATATTTGGAGAAAATATTTGGCCCAGTGTTTGTTTTATGTGTTTGGCTGGTAAATCAAACTTCTGCTGTTGTTTATGCACGTTCAAAAATTGTTAATATTTCTTGTCATAAATATGCATATTGCTGAGCTTATGCAGTTCTTGGTAATATCAAGATATGTTCGTTTGTACAGTAAACCATTTCCATGCATTGGTGGGATTCCACCACAGCAGAACAAAACACTATACTAAATGCTTCACTAATTAGGCCTGAATATATTAATAATTGGTAACACTTTACTTGAAGGGTTGTTCATAAGACTGACGTGAGACTTTCAGAACCATGACATGACATATGTCTTGAATATGAAGTAAGGTTTATGCATGTTTATGACAATGGACATTTTGAATGCAAATATGACATTGTTTAAGATGTCATTATTATGAAAATTTGACACAATCCATAACATGATAACCTGTCAGTGTCGTTGTCATGTCAACTTGACGAAATTAAGTTAAAATTTCATGTGGTTGGCTTTAACATTGGCTGTCATGGCGTTATAACTGTGTCATGAATATTTTTTGTGACCTCAACTACATTGGTACTAATTGAATTTGCCATTAATGGGAAACTAGATTATTAGATTATTAGTTATAATGGCTTCATGACAGCCAATGTCAAAACCAACCACCTGATAGTTTAATGTAATGTTAACCAATAAAGCTA
>JAOTRC010000005.1:23240685-23253248 GCA_027497675.1 Cyprinella lutrensis
TATAAAGTATACACATATACAAGCATGTGTGTGTACAAAATTTATTTTTTGTATGTATTATATACAAAAAATTATATTGTATAAAAATTATATTTTTTGTATATATTATATTATATACAAAATAATTATACACACTACACGCACATATATTACGTAAACACAAACTTTTATTTTGGATGCGATTAATCGCGATTAATCACTTCACAGCCCTAGTAAACATACTAATCTATAATATTTATACATGCAATATTCACTGCGGTGTTGCAGATCTATTTATTCCATTGTTGCACAATGCCTATAGGCAACAAATAAAAAATTGTGATGCATGGAACATCAATAAAAATGTCTTAGGGCAGCAAAACAAAATATATTTGTTAACATAACGCAACATGTTGCAATAGAGGGTTAACTCACTTTGCTTTTTCAATAACCCCCCCACAAACCCTGGCCATCCTTGTGGGATTTTCCGTTTGATCCTGCAGCTCTGCTCTCACAACGTGTTGAGAAACCAGGGCGTAAACAGAAGGAACGGTATAGCAGCAGACATCCTCCATTCTCCAGGAGGGAACAGCAGAGCGCTTGTCATTTACAGCACAAACGCCATCTTCTGATTGATGGCGGAGATGTTGGAGAGACGCCGGCGCTTCATCCAGTTCACCGACGTTGGGCCGCTCCTGCAGAGAGAGTGAATTATTATGACAGGTTGAAAGCGCCCACTCAGGCATGAATGCATTATGCTGACTCTGCACTTGCCCTTCTCTTGTCTCTGTCTCTCTTTGTCTGTTGTCTTCTCTCTCTCATTCTGAGCTTCACACAGGTAGCTCTTATCTGTGATAAACAGGGAACTCTAATAATAATACACGCAGGATGTTGGACCTCTATGATTAGAAACGGTCTGCGCTGAAGTCTTTGTGCCTGCCGTTATCTGTTCCTTTTAGTTTTGCAAGACTATTTTCCACTTTCTCTCTAGTCTCGCCAATACGTGTGGTGCACATTGCAACTTATTCTGGCCAAGAACAGGAGGAGACCATCTGACTGACCAGCCCGTTCTCATCCTTTAGCGTCATATGGTGACGCTATATGACAAAACGGCGAAATACTACGCACATGGCACCATTTATCGTTAAAAACACGCAAACCCAAGGAGTCATAAATCCTTTAGTGTTAATATGAGACTAGCCTACCCTACCCCAACACCTAAACCTACCCATCAGCGCGTGTTACATTAACGATAACAGGTGCCATGTGCATAGTATTTCTGACCAATTCAAAATTAACCCAATGGCTGGGTTTGTCCATATTTGACCCCAAATTGGGTTAAAACAACCCAGCATTTTTTAGAGTGTGTCGTTCGAACCATGATAGTTCAACAATAGCCTATAGGACTGTTGTTAATGATGTCACACATGCAGGAGGTGGAGTAATAACTTGTGCTAATTAATCAATTCGAGATTGCAATAAATGTCAGGAGCCTTCTCCACATAATGTCAATGATGTGCTACTAAAATGCACTACTTCAAACTGGTGTTTGATTCATTACGGTTTTCCTCATTCGCCTTATTCCGTTTTTTTTATATAGATTATGCACACATGTGTTACACAGTTGAGTGCATGAAATGTCCAACATTCCACACTTTGCCCCAAAACACTTTTTCTTTTAGGAATTTTCAGTATGAACGCTCTATACTCGCATTATTTATAATACAAATCTTTACTGTCGATTTTTATTAATTAAATGCGTCCTTGCTGAGTATCTTTTAGGAAAAGAAAGTCCACGACACATCCTTTAAAGACAGACAGTTGCACTCGTGAGAGATCTTTCAGAAACTCTGAGATCATTTAGAAATGTCTCTTTCCTAGAATAATTAGGTTGCACGGTTGCTCCAGGGTCTCCGAGCGATCACAAACTCGTCCCACCTCGCACACACGTCATACTCTACAGCCTGGAACATGGAACTGTAATTATGATATCAGATGTTTCAAGAAGATTATAAATCAGGGTGACTGCTTAACGAAGCCTATTAGACAAACGCTTGCTGCGTTAGCATACTGACATCTTGCTGAAAAATGGATGCTACTTAGTATTCAGTATAAACAAATGATTCAAAATTATAGTGGGGCAATTGGCTGTTTGGTAAATTTCAAAGTTATAATTGTCTCACCGCTTTCTTCTCTAAGATTATCTTTACTTTCAAAAAGAAGAATCTGAGATTTGCATGCAGATTGATGCATTGAAGCCTTGCAGGAGCTGCCATGGTAGCAGAACTTCACCTGCTGTTAGCATCCCATTGACTCCCATTCTTTTTGGCCTCACTTTGACTACGAATAACTTTACACCTGAGGCATCCAAAGACTTCATTTGTCCTTTATTTATTTCTTAAGAAACACAACGATGTATAAAAAGCTCCATTACTTTATACGTTAGACCCCGTAGAAGCTGTTTTTGTAAAAATAGGCTAATGACTGCGTCATAACCTAGGGACGTTCTGTCGCACAATAGAGACATTACCGTATAGACAGGAGGAGAAGCTCACAGGAAATCTTTTACTGTCTATGAGGCAAATGGGGGGGACATGGAGGCATAGGAGTCCATAAAAGCAACGGGACAAAGTATTTCAACAACATTTTTAAGGTATTTGTCGATTCAGATTTGTCTTGGCACAGCTACTAGAATATTTGCAACTGTCAGACTGTCATTAAGCTCAGTTCGAGCCAGGCTTCTTTTATTTCCTATAATCATGTAAATGTCATACCTGACAAAGCTGTAAAAATAAATTGCACTCACTTATTTGGCCACCATTTTTATTATTATTATGTTAAAAAAACATTAAAGTATCACACAGACATACATTTGATTTTACCACGGACATAAACTGATAGTTATTTGCACGTTAAGTCGGTTAGATCCGAAGAGACTGGCCACGATCAATTTTCGGCGGACCATCACTTTTTGGTACAACACCGGTTTTGCGCACCAAACGCGTCATTTTGGCCGCATACACCTTCACGTTGAATATAAACAAGGCTTTACTAATTGGTAAAGGGTCCCCAAATAGTACAAGTCTATTTGATGTGATGTTTACATCTGGAAGTGAAAAGTGTTTGCTCATCTGCAATACGTCTATAGTACGTTTCCTGTCAGATGTCAAATAGACGTTTAGAAGATTTTACATGTATATATTACATGTATTAGAAGTTTAACACGCACTCTAAGTCATTACATCTTCTAAAGTCTAAGTCAAGACATCTTCTAAACGTCTATTTGACATCTAAAAGATTTAAACATCACATCAAATAGACTTGTGCTATCTGGGGCAGAGGTTTCAGACCTTCGTATATTAAGGAGATCTCCAAGATTTCTCTTCTTGTAAGGGGGAGTGCACAGACCTCTCCCGAATCATCTCTAGCAGTAGCAGGCTCCGAAGCACCACTAACTCCGCCTTCGTTTTCCTCTGGTATTTAAACATTCTAAATAACATGGTTTTGCCTGTTATAGAGTTCTAATGACAGTGTTCAACTATAACCATCACACCCCTAGTTCCATGGCGGCATCCATCTTTGTAAATGTACAAAATCTGTGTAAAGCCCACCCCAACGTTTCTGATTGGTGCCGCAATTTCGACGGATTAGAAATGAGCTTGAATGAGCTCTTTGCCAGACTAACTTGCAGAGCAAATCTAAATTTGCCGGAAGTTGTCTGAGTTTTCCCAGGCTAACTAAGCAGCGTATATGCACATTTCATTATGTTTACTGCACACATTTCTATTTCTAAACTCAGGTGGTATATTATAAAATGCTGAGTAGCCTACAGCATCACCGCCAGATGGAGGAGGCACAGTGCTCTTTACACTGACAGAACAGCAAATTTATCTTCCAAAAGTTTCAACCGTTTTAGAATTAGAGTCTTGCATCTCTTAAGGAGCATTTTTGTTCAATTAGGAAGGATGACATGCAGTGTTTGAGAGTGACAACATGATTTTTGGTGATTTTTTTTATTTTTATTTTTTTGGTTGTGCTTTCCAATGCTAGAATGTTCTGTGTGGATACCAGGCTGTTGCTATGTGGTTTCTGAAGTGCTTTTAGTGTTTTTTTAGTAAGTGGTTGATAGGACGTTGCTAGTTCCAGCTTGAAATCTCTGACATGCTACTGAGATCCACCCGTCAATGTAAGTCTAAGAGGTTTTTTTGCTTGTTTAATCATTGCCACACAAAAAATGTCAGACAGATTGCTTTGAGAAGTAATAACACAGCTCTTCTAAACAATCTTTGAGGTATAATTCATGTCAGTGGCACAAATGATGCATGACAAGTTGTGTGTGCCAAAGTTTAATGCTCAGGGTTAAGCATTCTCAAATCCACTAATTAAAACCAAAAGGGTTTAAAATGGATTAAAACAGTGTTTTACCTCATTACAGGATTTGTGTTTTCACAATCCACTTCTGTGAATTCTAGCTGAGCAAAATGTCACTGTCTCAATTATTGAGAACAGGACGAACCTGCAAGCACAGCTAAGACCGCGCTGACCGCCCAGCGGTCTGATTTTGATGAAAAATCTTTGTCCTCAGTGACTGCTTTCCATTGTTCCTGCACATTACTGAAGCGTAGTAAAATAACTCACAGTGGCTGTTTTCTGCTCCCCCGCTTCGAATTGGAAGGGCTTTCCTCCTCTGTTTGGTGTAACTCACACACATTTCATTAAGAGCCCAAGTGCTCAGTTCTCTTTCATGAGTTCATGTTTATTAAAGCCGTACGCTGAGGCACAGAGGCTTTACGGCTGAATAAATAGAGGTAGGCTGCAGCTGGGTCTTGATTTACCATAAGGTTATTTTTTCTGGGAAAGACTTCATGGACGTTTTGATTAATCCACAAAGATGAACTTCTTCCATACTCTGGCAAAAGGAAGCAAGTCTGTTCCCTTGGCAGCCATCAATGTATCAGCAGCCAGCTATTCCTCTATAGATCCTATCTACTTGAATGGGCAAGCAAGGAAATTTCCAAAAAATCGCTAATAAAATCTGACAAAGTTACTGAAGATTTTCCTCATCCCATCTCTAATCAAGCCAAACTATATGTTTCAGGGCGGTTGAGCTAATGCACATACAATGCCTTTGCCAATAAGGCAATTTCAGCTGAAAGGCAGGTCTTCAATTTCTATAATCCTCATATTGAACATTGTGATTTCTCCCATTCATTTTCCACAAATGTTTTTTCAAGTTCAAGTTTTTTCCCGCTTATAAGTGCTATAAATATATGTTTGAAATTTGCGCTCTATATACTCTATGTTCAGACTGCATGCAAACCAGATTTTTTCTCAAATCAGATCTTTACAGACAGATTGTCCGCACTTTTAATTGCTAGTGATCAAATAACATTTGTATGTGATGAGGCTTTTAAAATGGATGTAGAAAAAGTGGAGGTGTATAATTTCGCTCTCCAGGTAAGGGCCTTGTCGAGTTGCGGTGCAGAACTCATCCGTCACAAATGGAAATGCAAAAAGATTTGAACACCATATGAATACTTATATTACTTATAATACTACCAGTTTTGGCATTATCGCTGAGTGTCGGTATCTTTTAAATAAAGACACAGATCTTTTAAAAGATCTTTGTGATCACAATTTAAACCACCTCCATATGCGTTTTAATTCAGTTTTCATGTTTTTTTGTTTTTTTTTGTTTTTTGCTGTCCAGACTTTCAAAAAATCTATCTGGATAAAATTTGGATATTCAAAAAATCTGATTTTTGCTGGTAGCCTAAGATACAGTGAAATAAAAAAGGCAAAAAATGTAGCAAATGATTGATTGCTTTTTTTGTGTAGATTATAGAAAGGTATTTCAATGTTAGAGATACAGTATTTGATCCCAAGTTAGTGCATTTCCCACATGCTTGTAGTTGCTGGTTCGCTTTTAGGCTTGACATTTATAATAAACGTTGTTTATAATAAATGCCACTATAATAAATGCTGTTTGTTTAATGCTTATTATGTTTTTCATTCCCATTCTGTTTCGAATACCATTGAATTTAAAGGATTTGTTAGGGAGTGAGGGTAATTTAACTATGTTTATTGTATTTATAATGTTTATAAATGTTTACAGATATTTCACATTATTTCAGAATTTAATAATAAAATGTGACCTTCCATATGAATAGTTTTGTTTTTCGGTTTAAAATGCAGTTTTGCCTCAATGTGACATAGGTTTTCTGTAAAACGTCTGTGTATAGCATGTCTCGGCCTGTCAGAGGTGATTGGCTGCAGATTGTCAGTTCTATAGATCTTGATTGTATAGCAATCTTCTTACATCATGTATCAGGGGAAGCAATAAGTGCATTGTTGCCATAACAATGCGATTGCGTCACTCACAGCACTGGGGAACAAAGGATTGTCCAGAGCCGGCTAAATGATCACTCAGATGTAAGATCTTTTTTTTTTTTTTTAGCAAGGCAGTATGTTCTGCGGTTTTAATATGCATGTTATAAAGAATCTGCATTGTAAAATTCACACTTGCACACAAATACAAATTTCGTACTTCCTTTTTCTCTGCTTCTCAGTTTCCCACTGACTCGTTCACCTGTTCTTTGAGGTCGTGCCCAGTGTCTGCACTTTATGTATACAGGCTGTGGGATTTTAGAGTCATGCTGATGCTGTATGCCTTTCATCTCTTGGACTGACCCCAGAATGAAAAGGCGTATGCTTTTGAAATGCTGCTTTCCGCCAGCATTCCCGTAATCAACAGCTTTGCAAGATCACAGAAAACATTTCCCAGCTCATTACGAATAACTAAAGCTTTATGGTATGAAAGTATGATATTTCGGATTGGAGATTTTATTGCTGTTAAAGCGAGGAGAGTTTCAAGATATACTAGAATGGTAAAAAAGCTCAAGGAATCTTATAATGGATGTCATTGTACATTGTTTTTAGTCAAATTTTTGGATGTGTAGTCTGCTAAATATATAGCTTTTCGTATAAAGTTTCGATGGCCTTGAGGAATGTATTTCCTTTCAGAGACTGGATCTGCTAGAGAAGCCTCTCATTCAGAAATGGCACCATGTGGACTAACTGGCTCTGAAAATAGGTACTAAAACTACTGTAGCAACAATAAACCGCATTGCTTGAATCTCTCTCAGGGGGCCGTGAGATGTGACATGAGGAGATATCATTTAGAAAGGCGCTCTGTTGGAATGGAAATGGCTGCATTTGTGGCTCAGTGTCCAGCGGTCTAACAATGATCGCTCAAATATTTTGAAGTTTCACATAATACACTACCGATCAAAAGTTTGGACACTGATCAAATGTTTTTGAGAGAAGTCTCTTATGCTCATTGAGGCTGCATTTATTTAGTTAAAAATACAGTAAAACCTGCAATATTGTGACATTTTATTACTATTCAAAATAACCGTTTTCTGTAAATATATTTTAAAATGCAGTTTATTGGAAAAGCTGAATTTTTAGCATGGTTACTCCAGTCTTCTGTCACATAATCCTTCAGAAATCATTTTAATATGCTGATTTACTGCTTAAGAATCATCATTAAATAGAGTGTTTGCTGCTTAATATTTTTGTCGAAACCATGATACTTTTTTTTAATCAGAATTAGTTAACACTTTAGGTCCAATTCTCACATTAGCATACATATTACTATGAGTTTGGCTGTTTATTAGTACTTATAAAGCACATAATGCCTTATTCTGCATGAGCAGTTTCTACATCCATAATCCTACCCACCTAAACTTAACAACTACCTTACTAACTATTTAAAAGCAGTAATTTTGAGTATGAGGCAAAAGTCGTAGATAATATAGTGAGAATTGGACCCTAAACTAAGGATCCAAGGATTCTTTTATGAATAAAATGTTCAAAACAACATTACTTCAATGAGCTCATTGTTTCTGCCCTAAATTAATACATTATTAGTTAACTGTGATTTGTATATTTACATTTCTGAAATGCACAACTTGGACATAGTCACCTCTGATATCAGATCACTCTAAATTGTCTAGATGCATGCATTTTCTGTCAAGCTGCTTTGAAACGTACTATACAGATAAAAAAAGATGTAAAAACTTGTAAATATGTTTGTCACTTTTGATCTGTTAATACATATTTGCTGAATAAAAATATTAATTTCTTTCAGCAAAAATCTTGCGGACCCCAAAACTTTGAACGCCAGTTTTAGGAACTAGTAATACTAATGGTTGCTGAATACTATTTTTTGAGCAAATTTTTGTGTTTAATGACTCCTGAGATGGTGGAGCATGCAAGACGACAAGGCTGCAGGCATTGCAAACCAATACAAAGTTATAAGTTTGTTGTACAGATGGCTATTCTAATGACATACTTGTGATTTTGGGAGTTGTTGTTTTTCAGTAACTTTAAATTGATTGTGTATCCCTGTAGCTAAACAAGGTCTATGGCCTGGTATTTGGGAAGCTGAATTCCCACTCGCACACCTACACTCATCTAAGCCTGGAGAACAGAGAAACACATGCCCAGTTATTGGCAGCTCTCTCCAATTGATCTGGGATTTAAACTTTGTAATTAAAGCTTTGTAATTTATTTTCACGTGGGATGTATAGATCCCACGGCCCAGAATTACTCCACCTCCAGAAACCACCTACGCACCTTTAGCTCAATCGGCCTTTCCTTCCCACCTCCTCTTTCCGCAGCACAAACATCAAATCCCAAGTGATTTTGTGATAGTTATTACTAGTAAGTGTAGGGGGGGAAATTAGAAACATTTTTATGCAATGCAATTTGTGTGCTGTGGCAAAGCCTAGCAAGTTCAACTCTTTGGTTTAAGGCAAGATTTTAATTCTGCGGATTTTTTATTTTTTATAAAGCTCAATCTTTGAATCACTATTGCATGGTGCTATTGCAGGGAAATAAGGGGCATTTATGTCAGCCAAGCAAGTACAAGGCAATATTAGGTTTTTCTTTTTATTTGATTTCTTTTTTATTGCTTTCCCTTCTGTCTCCCCTAAGCTGTGTTGGTGTCAATCTCCAAGTGTACTTGGAATACTATTTATTTTTTAGGATCCTTTTAAATTGAACAGCTTTAAAGGTGTAGCCTACTTTCACTAAAGTGCAGCTTTTGCTGAAGCTTTTCACAATCTGTCGCATATATTTGATGAAATTGTTTCTTCAAAGAGGATCATTGATGTTCAAAGAGGTAACCAGATTTTTTTACATTTTCGGAAGAAATTGTGAGTGGTGTTTCCCCGTGCAACAGGACTGTCAGGTTACTATTATGCATATCTATCAGCTTCTTACCCGAAATTTGAAATGAGCACACAGGTAAACATAACAACAAGATATAAAGATGTTTAGTATATGTTTAGTATATGTTCTAGGGTATCTGGAGAGTGTGTCAATTGGGACTCATTTAATTCTACAGGTTGAAAAGCTTTTAACATTTGACTCGCGTCTAGTAATTCACCAGCGAGAGCCAGAAAGTCTTTTCCTAATGGCATTCATTGACACTTTCATAGCGAACGTGAGTTTAAACAAAAACACCCATAAAACCAACGATGAGCCAGCTGCATGGACGTTATCATCTCAAAACCTTACCCCTTTCCAGTAAGAAGGAATTCCAACCCCCCAATTATTATATATAATCATGTGATACATGTTTTGACATGTGTCTAATTTATCTTTTATATGGTTTGGCATGTATTCATTCTCTCTTCTAAACTATTTTGGGTTTGACACGTGACTTGCATACTATGATTAACCCAATCTATCTAATTTAGACAGTTGACGTATTAATATTTAATTGTAATTCTCGTGATTGGTTGTTGATAGTACAAGTGTTCGTTGCATTCAATTGTTCATAAAGGAACATATGCAACACCTACAAGTTGTAGGTGATTCCAGATGTTTCATGATGAGTTATTAAAAGGATATTCCCCTGTATCTGAGGTAATCCCGAGATTCCCATACAACGCAGAGCAGTTTGTACATCAATGACATAATTCTGACGACACAAAGATGGAAAGGAACCTTTTCCTTTCTTCTCTCTTAGCATCTCTCACTCCCTCAGCTGCTCGCAGACCAGATGGCCCCGTCGTCTGTGCTTTCTTCTCGATTACATATTAATGTGTTTGTCTCTATTCTGTTTCCTGTGTCATCTCTAATACCTCCTTGGATTTCCATCAATGGATGTCAGGCGGATCAAAGGCGACACATGCATGAGAAAAAGCAGGGGTGGAGACGCATGCTGAGGCTGACTTCAAAAGACACTAGACTACCTTGAGCCCTTTGCGTTGACTTGCATCACAAACCGGTTTAAGAGCCGGACCATCAGTGCACAGGTCAGAATCAAGGGAATTCTGCTGGAATTATGGCTTTATTTCGATAGTCCACTTTAGACGTTCTACTAACTATAAGTAACTTTTCAACTACATGTCAGCCAACTGTCATTAGAGTATTAGACTTTCAGCTTAATATCTGCTTACACTTTATTTTGTTGATCCCCCAACAGACATTCAACTGACTGTGATTAACTTGGCGACTTCAAGTAAATTTATTCTCCTATCCCAAAGCCTAACACCTAACAGTCTACTATAATATACTAATACTCTAATGACAGTTAGTTGACATGTAGTTAAAAAGTTACTGGTAGAACATCTAAAGTGGCTTTTCAAATAAAGTGTAACCATGGCTAGTTATGATGGGAATTCAAGAGCATTCATGTTATAAATCCATGTCCTATTTAAACGCCCTGAAAAAGGAAATTATATTTGTATAAAGAAAATTAAGCTTAGGATCATTAAGATTTTGCAGTATGACAATTAAGCAAATTTTCAAACTGATAAAAGGCTTCATTTTCCTTATTCAAAATGCAATATGTTCTAAAATATTTATAATTTTGGGGTCCAATTAGGGACATTTCTTGACAGTTTTTGTGAAACGAACTCAAACTATAATTGCGTGAAAGCCTTTAAAATGATTCCGTACTGCATGAAAGAATATGTGGGAAATATTGCTGTCGTTTCATCATCTTTTTAATAATTGCTCTGTCCCATAATTGTCTTTTTTTTTAATAACATCTAGACTTTGCAATCAATGAGCAATAAGGATATAGCAACAATAAAGAGCTGTTATGGAACACTGCAGAAGATGAGTTCATTAAATTGAATTAACGAGGGAAGCGTTTCGTGACACGTTTGTGGTGACGTTCTCTGTTTCTGATGTCAACCCCCTGGTACACTAATCTGAGCTCTAACCGGCATGGCATAAACAAATATTATTTGATTCAGCCATGCTGGTCTTGACATTTTTACCTCATTTAACACATTTAGCACTTATGTGCTATGACATCTTACTGCGTGAAGCTACTGTAAATGCAGCAACATTACTCCAAAGCTGTCTTCGGAAGAGAATGTGTGCCCACTGCATGCTGTGAAGTAGACGCTGAATACTGCCAGCTATTTTTTTTTTAAAAAGCAGAATGTGAAATTTTACTGCGTTTTGCAATATTAAGCACTTGCTTTTGCATATTACATGTTTTTACATGCTACATTTGCCATTCCACCTCATAGAAAAGACATCGTGAATGTAAAAAGCATAAAGCATGAAATTAGTGGGAGTTCATGCTATGGCTACTAAGCATGCTAGTTTCTAAGCTAATTAGCCCTTTAATTTGGTTGATCGCACAGGGATTTTGACCATCATTTCCATTCACTAAATTTGTGAATGTATATATATATGTATATGCATAAATGCATTTTAAATGGTTGGTGTCTTGTAAACCAGATCATCTTTATCAAGGAGTTCCAAATATTCAAAGCACTAAATATGTGTCACATTTGAATATTCATTTTGAAATATGCAAAGATATTCATGCGAAATTCACACCTGCAAAAAGCACACAGTGCCGCAAGAAATCAGTGAACAAGAGCACATAGAGACTTGAAAGCAACTTGAAAACACAAACCATGTTTTCATTGGAAAAACATTGCGGGCGGAATACAAAATGCATGCATCGGTTTTCAAAACCTCCAACAGAGTTTTTTCAAAGATGTTTAGGAACATGCAAATATGCCATTGCATATTCTCTTAGAAGAGTTTGTGCTGGCGTCATCCTCTGGTGTTGTTTGGATCAGAGCGAGAACATTGTAGACAAAATGAGATGTGGTAAGTCTTAAAAAAATACAAAAATAATATCCTCGTAGCCCTCAATCAGGTCTTGGGGTCTATATGACCCCAATTCACTTTTACTTAATAAAAAGAATAAGAAATAAGATTTTGTGACTTTTCATACAGTATCTATTTATAGACACACACAAAACTGGGCTTGATTTGGTTGTTCTGAAGGTTTGTAAAAAAAATGTTTACACTTCTGGTCTTCGGGGTCACTGTGACCCCACATTGAAATGAATGGGAAATGTGAAAAAAAACTAAATATATATTCTTAATATGTCAAAAACATTTTTTACACAGAAATGAAGGCCTGGTACTAGAGCATAAATGCAATGTATCATTAAAAAAAACATTTCATATGCTAATGCTAAAGCTAATGGTGTAGTTGAGGAATTGTGTGGTATATGGATACAAAAGTACTTTAT
>JAOTRC010000005.1:23257255-23268881 GCA_027497675.1 Cyprinella lutrensis
AGTCACAAACGCTCATCACAGAACAGAGCAAGGCGAGCATTTGTGCTTATAAAACTTAAACTTTTTTATTTATTTTTGAAATGGCAGATTGTTTCTCTAGATAAGACCCTTATTCATCATCTGGTGCCGTTTAAAGCCCTTTGAAGCTGCACTGAAACTCATTTTGTCCTTGAACCGTTTGGTTCCCATATAAATTCAATAAAATTTTAGAAATGTTGGTTTTTCAACAGAATATCAGCACGTTCCCATTCAGCAGCATTTAAATTGATTTTAAGTGGCTTTGCAAAGAAGCATAATCCCAAAGTATGAACTGGAGACATGATATCTATATATTTCTACAGTTAATATCTTCTAAGAATGTAATGAAGTGCACTGTGTAAAATCAAATACTTTTCTCTTTTAAAGTGGGCAGAGCCTTTATTATTTTGTTTACAAGCCTTTAATGGAAGATAACTGACTCCACATGATGCCATTACTATACCAATATCTTGCCATTAAGCCTGTTTATGCACACTGAAACAAAAGTGAAAATTAGCCCTTTGTCATTGTGGTTGCATTAGGAGGAAACTGAATTTGTGTTACTCAAGGAAAGATAGGGATGTTTTTATTCATCAGGGCATATATATGCGTGAAAAGACATGTTTGCTGCATGTCTCCAATGACAAACACATCACTTTGAATCAACATTTTTATATTTTATTGGATAATTGATTGCCATATTAGCACTGTGGACAGATATTTGAGGTCCTTGTCTTTTTGTATTACAGATGCATGTGGTGCTTTTTTTATATCATTGTGAAAAAATTAATGAATATCGAGCAAACTATCTTTAACTTAAAGTTTATAATCTGCTTTTCTGAAGTTATAGTTTTGATCCCAGCGGGAAGTGCAAATCAAACTGTGCTCATTAGATCCCACACAGCGAGGTTTCAAGTCTCTGTTAAAGCACTGCTCATGTATTAAAGTAATTCGGTAGATAGATTCTAATTCTAAGTAATTTTATGTAGATTCTGATTAAATTGTTCATTAAAATCTGTGCAATTTTAGAGGTTGCAAAGCAGACTAGTCCATTTGCAAAAACAATAAATGTAATTATCCCACCGTGGTTCCTCCAATATAACAGCAACATTCATTGAGTCTTGGTAATTTACAATGGATTATAGAGATTGAATGTGCAGTAATACCCATAGTGTTTTATTTTTTTAATTTTTTTATTCGCTTGTAAATCCAAGGTAACTAAACTCAGCTCTCTACTCATGGAAAGAGCTGACATTGCTTGTCTCACTAAAATAGAAGAATCTGCATCCTTTTGTTTGTCTCCCACCTGCTAAATTATCCCTGCCCCTGAGAAGATGCAGCATTCAGTTTCGTGATAATCTTGTTTTTTGGCAAGTGTTGTCCAGGCAAAAAACAACAAGGGTTGATTGCGAGGGTGTTTTGCTTTTCGTTTGTTGTCATGTCATGGGGTTACATGCTGTTTTTTTTGTTCTTGAAGGATAAATGCAGCTTATCCCTCCTAAGTAAACCACACTTGCTACTGTTTGAAGGCCACACATTGAGACTTCCATACTGGCGAAATCTAGTCGTTGTAGTGAAATCTGTTCTGCACGCAGCTTGAATACTGATATCACCCCATGTACAGGGAGTGTTAAAGGGTAAATAAAAGAAAGTCCAGTACAGAAAATTGCCTTTTGTGCAGGAAGGCCACTGAGTAGTGCAGATAAATAAAGGAACGTATTTATAAACTTCCCTTAAGGCATGGACAAACAAACTCAACCACAGTGTAGTTAGAGTTTCTAAGCTAAATACTACAGTTATCGACTTTACTACCAATATATGTATATTTTTATATCATAAGACTTGATCATTTGTTTGCTGAATTCGTATTCGTATAATAAGTAATTATTTTACTTAAGTGATTTTGTATTTGGAATCGGATAAATACAATACATTTGAATAATAATAACAGTACTAAAGTAATAATAGGTGGTTGCTGGGGCTTTACTTTACAGTTACTGGAGTGTTCAGATTGGTTGCAAGCAGGTTGTTAGGTGGTTGCTAGGGTATTCTGGGTGGTTGCTAAGGTTGCAAAGCGGTTCTATGTTGTTGCTTTTATGACTGCTTGATGAGAAATCATTTAATTTTATGCATTCATTTATTTTTGTTGTTGCTATGATGTTGTTATGCAGTTGCTTGGGTGTTCAGACAGGTTGTTAGGTGGTTGCTAGGGTATTCTGGGTGGTTGCTAAGGTGTTCTATTTTGTTGCTTTTATCACTGCTTGATAAGAAATAATTTAATTTCATGCATTCATTTATTTTTTTTCTTGCTACGGTGTTGTTATGCAGTTGATTGGGTGTTTGGACAGATTTTTAGGTGGTTGCTAGGGTATTCTGGGTGGTTGCTAAGGTGTTCTATTTTTTTTGCTTTTATCACTGCTTGATGAGAAATCATTTAATTTCATGCATTCATTTATTTTTGTTGTTGCTATGATGTTGTTATGCAGTTACTTGGGTGTTGATACAGGTTGTTGGGTGGTTGCTAGGGTATTCTGGGTGGTTGCTAAGGTGTTCTATTTTGTTGCTTTTATCACTGCTTGGTGAGATATAATTTAATTTCATGCATTCATTTATTTTTGTTGTTGCTATGGTGTTATGCAGTTGCTTGGGTGTTCAGACAGGTTGTTTGGTGGTTTCTATGGTATTCTGGGTGGTTGCTAAGGTGTATGTAATTGCAAAGGGGTTCTATGTTGTTGCTTTTATCACTGCATGATGAGAAATAATTTAATTTCATGCATTCATTTATTTTTGTTGTTGCTAAGATGTTATGGAGTTGCTTGGGTGTTCGGACAGGTTGTTTGGTGGTTGCTAGGGTGTTCTGGGTGGTTGCTAAGGTGTATGTAATTGCAAAGGGGTTATATGTTGTTGCTTTTATTACTGCATGATGAGAAATCATTAAATTTTCATGCATTCATTTATTTTTGTTGCTATGGTGTTGTTATGCAGTTGCTTGGGTGTTCAGATGAGTTGTTAGGTGGTTGCTAGGGTATTCTGGGTGGTTGTTGTTAAATGGCTGTCATGCTAAAGTGTTCTGGATGGTTGCTAGGACGTTGCCAAGTAGTTGCTAAAGTGTCTTGAGTGTTTTCTCTTTTTTTCACTGTTTTATCATAAGTCAGTCAAATTTAATTTCATATATTAATTTTATTGTTGTGGTTTTTGGTTGCTAGGGTGTTGCTATGCAGTTGCTAAGGTGTCTGAGTGGTTGCATTTTGTACTGTTTTAAGCCTGCCTAACAATTTCCATTTGAACATCAAGTATAAAGAATTACTGCGGAGTACTTCGGAGAGTCCAATAAATATGAAGATTAATGATCAGCCATGAGCCACATTTTAAACACGTTTTATTGCAGTTGAACATTTTGAGTCTACTATATGAGATTTCAGCTACATCATTAACTATATCAAGCTGTATATTAGTAAAGTTTTAGAAGCAAACTTTGTCACGTCACGCATGCGACCCGACGTCCTTTGCCCATCTATACTGTTGTTAAACACAGTGTTCTTTGATAATTGCAGTGCATACTTTTTGTTTTATTATTAGAGGCCATAATTACAGTTATACACCTGGATGTTCCTTCTTGAGTGGTCATTAGCACATGTCATACGCCTTAGAGCTGTGCCTGACTGTATATATGTAATTATATCTGTAACACTCTTAAAATAACGCTGTCGTTGTTCTGTTAGGTGTGCTCACTGTCCTCTAATGAGAAGTTTGCATTGCTTAACTACAAACGTATGGACCTGACAGTAGGAACTCAATGTAATGTGAGGTCAGTGGTGCAGTGCAGCAGGCTTCAGACCTGTAGATGTTCCACATGAAGCCTTATAAAGGAATCCAGCAGGTTTGTTTCTGCACGAAGCAGCATCTCGTATTCTAAACAAGATTTTGCAAGACTATCACAGCTCACTGTATTGCATCTTTGATTTTTTTTATGTTAATTCTCACTCCCACCATCTGAATTACTGATGCACATCCTACCCAGATGGCCAGCTCTCAGTTCTGTGTTGGATTGTAAGCATTGGCTTGGATGCGGCATAGCCCGTGGAGCATTGCACTGAAAGGTTTTGTAGTGCTTTCAGATTGTGGCTAATGGAACGCAATGGCCCCAAAATGTATTTGGATGCTTAACCACTTAAAACACTTTAGCCACACTTAAAAACGGATGTGCTCCTTTGCATTATTACACTGCTCTCTGATTGATTGTCAGTGGTTGGTCTTGACATTCAGAGGCAAATATTTTAATAATGATCGTCCTTTATAGCAAAGCCGAATAATGATGCTCGACCAAGTATCTCAGGTGGGCACATCTTTCATGTCTCTCGTATCACACCGCAGATGGACGTACTCTCTCTCATGTTTCATTCAAACGCAGATGGTGCAAACTTGTGCCTCAGCCATCAACTATTTACAGTAAATGAAACCAGAGAACTTACTGTCACGGTTTCACCATGGAGGCTCCTATGTCCCGACCACACCAATCTCATCCAAAAACTAACCGTCTGCACCCGTTCACAATCAGAAATCAGCTCTGACATTAAAGCACGCACCTCACTCACAGTCATTGTCTGTGTTCGAAATCGTCCCCTATAGACTGAAATAGGGCCCTATTTGAGGAACAGCCGTTTGTAGTGGCGCCCCAAACCAGTGGATGTTATCGAGTGCATTCATTTAATCTCATAATGCACCACGATAATGAGTGTGCAATTGAAGCACACTCAACGGCAAGAGAATACCCATAATGCACTGTGAGAGTGGCGCGCAGAATGAATTGCCATGTCATGAGCTCGCCGCTGAATCATCCGTTCATCCATTTTCTAAACCGCTGGACCAATGTTGTCTGTCTGTCTAAAACACTGCATAGCTTTATGGAGTAAGTAACCTGGTTTCCTTAAAATTTTAAGTTCATTAAAATGAAAATAAAATAAAAAAAATCAGCTTATAAAATGAAAGAGATTGGTTTGATTAACAGAAACTCAAAATAATATGTTTTCTGAACAACGTAAATTATCGAAGTTGATTTAACAGAAGAAAAAATGTTGTGATAACAAATCATGAAAATGTTTTTACAGAAATCATTTTTTTTCCCGTCTAATTATTTACTTATATGGCAAGTGGCCACGTCGGGGTCTATTTTGCAATAACATCTGGCTAGATGTACATTATTCCTTACTAACTAAATGTCAAACCATCTTGCATTAATTTGAAAGAAACAACACTTTTTGACTAAAATTATAGTTTTATCACTTGAAACCAACACTGTAAAAAATATTGTTGGTTTAACTTAAAAAAATAAGTAACCTGGTTGCCTTAATTTTAAGTTGATTTAACTGGAAAAAGTGAGTATACAATGAAGGAGATTGATTTAATCATCAGACACTCAAAATAATAAGTTATCTGAACTAAATAAATTATTTAAGTTGATTTGACAAAAGAGAAATGTGATAAGTCTTGAAAATATTTTTTTACAGTGTAAACTTCTTTTATATTTATATCTAACAATTAGTTTTAATGCTTCTTTATTTTCTTTGACGCAATTATTACATTTTTAATTACTAAATATTTTATACTTAATTAATACTTATTTATAACCTGGCTAATGCCAGACCACGTATCACGGAGAATGAGACATGGTCTGGAAACCACATGTTAATTTTCTTGTATTTGAGGCATGGTTTACGAATGCCCAGAGCCGTATTATTGGGTGCTACGAATGTCTATCAAATGCGCCTGTGCGTTGCTCATAGCCAATCGGTTCAATGATACCAGGTGACGTATGTAGAGCGACAGAAAATTAGACAAGGAAGAAGATGATGGGTCAGAGATTTAGGAGATTTAGGTATACACAAAGGCTGTATAAAAAGGTAACTTCGCGTTCGCTGCCAATATGGAACTATAGATATAAACAAACTGCTTCGCTGTCTCAAATATACGTCGTCATCGTCTTGCTGCTCCCTCCCAGTTCTGTGATTGGTTCCCTATCTCAGGCAAAAATTTGGTTCATGGTGTCCAGGTGTCCATAAAATCGCGCTTAAGCAAGGTAGCATGGGGAACCCAGGCTAACTTAATAATATAATTTAACTTAAACTACTGTAAACTACTAAAGTATTTGTTCAGTATTGTCCACAAATAATTCTTGGGGCCAATAAGTGTCCCCACGTCTACTCCATCTCTAGTGCCTTTCCTTCCAGCAACTGCTAACAAAGGACAGACCTCAGGTGCTCCGAATCATAAGAGGCGCCATATTGCTCTAAATTTGGCCTGACACCCCAGCCTGCGGGGAGGCCCACATCTGCACTCTCTCTGAAGTGTGTGTGCAAATGTTTCTGCAGTGTCTCATTTGCCATTCAAAAAGAACAATGCTAATATATTCAATGTGTTTACTTCCTCTTGAGGTTAGTTGCAGAGTGTTACTTGTTTGTGCGATGCACTGGGAATTCAAGAAAGCAAGCCTGTTAAATAGAGAAGGGATGATTGATGCATATGCTCATTATTTTGCATTAGGTTTACATTAATTAACCTTCAATCTTGCCATTGAATGTCATGTGTGAGGGTTACAGATGGGGAGAGGTATGGTCTGAGTTAGCATAAACACTCTTATTCAAGTGATAACAGACTGTGTTGGGGAAACTACTCAAAAATATAGCTAGGGTTAAGTTAGCCCAAACTAACCCAACCCTAAGATACCAGCTTATACAGAACAAGATAGTGTTTAAAAAAAGTAGATACAGGCTTATGCCAAAAGTAAGCAATGCTACATTTTGTACATATGAAATATTATACACAGAACTTGTAATTTGTGTTCTTACTTAGGTTTATTGCCAGCACACTGAAAATAATTTGATGTAGGATTGACATTGAAACAATTTTTTAGAGTGAAGAAGTGGCGTTAACATTGATTTAAACATGATATTTTGACATATTCTCTCCAGTAATCAATAAACTTAAAAAAAACATCTTTACAATATAGTTTGTCTTTTAAAGAGAAAAGAAAGTGAGTCAGATAATGTAACATTCAAAAATACTGGGTTGTTTTAACCCAATTTTGGGTAAAATATGGACAAACCCAAATGTTGGGTTAAAATGTGATTTAAAATTTTAATACAACTTCAACTTTCACTTTCAACAGTAATTTTTTAAATTACATTTTGAAACTAACATTTGGGTTTGTCCATATTTGACCCAAATTTAGGTTGAAACAACCCAGCATTTTTTAGAGTGAAGAAGTGGCATTAACATTGATTTAAACATGACATTTTGAGGTCGTGTTCTCTCCAGTAATCTATTTTATTTGCAACTTCAAAAAAAAAAAAAAAAACATCTTTACAATGTAGTGTGTCTCTTAAAGAGGAAAGAAAGAGTGAGTCAGATAATGTAACACTCTAAAAAAATGCTGGGTTGTTTAAACCCAATTTTGGGTAAAATATGGACAAACCCAGCCATTGGGTTAAAAATGTGATTTAAAAATGTAAGCCAATGGCTGGGGTCTGTTCATATTTTACCCAAAATAGGTTTAAAACGACCTAGCATTTTTTAGAGTGAAGGTATGCAATGTCATCTCTGAAAAAAAGAAGTTTAAACATTGTAAAGGAACAGTCTAAAAAATGCTTGTTTAACCCAATTTTGGGTCAAATATAGACAAACCCAGCCATTGGGTTACATTTTTAAATAACATTTTTAACCGAATGTTTGAGTTTGTCCATATTTGACCCAAAATTGGGTTAAAACCACCCAGCATTTTTTACAGTGAACCTTTAAAAAAGTAGTAACTGTAGTAAAACTGTTTTCTATCTTTTAAAATATGTTGATACCTTTTAAATGACACTAAAACCGCTCTAAAATATTTTGACAAATCTTTGACAAATCCTTTGACAAACTCATTAAAAAGAACCTACTAAAAAGATGATTCATTCACGAATCAGACGACGCTAGTACGACAATATGACAGAACTGGCTCAATCAACCTGCGGAAACATTGTCAGTGCAAACCTGTGTATGAAAATAGCATTGCAATCAACTCTCTTCCAGTTCAATAGCTTCACTATTTGAAGCCACGCTACTTCTGAACACCAGGTGCGGGGGAACCAATAACATGCTAAAAATACAGACTGACATACATTCAAACAGCATATCCTGCTTCTCTTTCCAGGTCAACTGCAGTTTACTTTATGATTCAGTTTCAGCTGTCATGAAACTTTATTTAACAAGGGGGCAAACTGTGTCTAATGGCGGTCCAGATGGCGATCTGAAGCTGCGTTGATCCCTTCCCTCAAAAGAGAGCAGGATGTTTAGTGTCATGTTAGCACAGGGCTGATCATTATTCAGAAAGGAAGACATTTGTTTATGAATTTATACCCTCCCAGCATCTTAAATCAGGTCAGAACCAGGTGAATGACAAACATGTAGATGCCAAACGAGAGAAACTGAAGCCTGGAGTAATGGCAGGAGTGAGTCTATATTTAACGTGCTTCCTGTTTATGATTTGATTATGAATACATTTCCAAGTCTTTGTCATGCACACCGGATATATTTGAGGTTAGGTGTGCCTTTGTTACTTCTATTTCATGAGAGGCTTCAAACAGAGGTCAATTTAATGAATGGCATGAGGCACGCTGAAATGGTTCTTTCTCTCTGCTTGGGAGAATCTGTTTTTAAATGCTTGTGTAGATTGTCTCATTCAGTATCAAGTGGAGATGTGTACAATCATAACTCATCAGTATGTTCCTTTCTACTCTAATGGCACTGATGTCTTTTATCTGGCCAAAGATGGCGAGCACAACTTGGAAGGTCTAAAATGTGAACTAATTTGAAGGAATGAATTGAGAACTGTGAGGTTGATCTTGTGAGCACAGTGGGGAGCATCTTATTGAGTCCTGAGTACAGCGGGAACCAAAGGATTAAATTGCAAAGAACATACCGCAAAGGAATCAGCAATTTCTTGAGTTTAAAAAGAATAGTTCACCTAAAAGAAAAAAATTCTGACCTGACGAGAATTTTCTTCCTTTCACTGTGAAGATCTAAACATATTTAGATATACAGGAAATCGCAATGGAAGACGATTTCGATGTATCTAAATATGTTTAGTGAAAAAAAAATAGTGTTAAATTGATTATTATATAATACAGAAAAATTTCAAGACAAAGTACTGCAGCTTTAAGTATGCAAATGTTTGAACCCTTTCGACTCTTCAGTCAAACTGATATTATTTGCACTTAGTTGTCATCGTTTGGCCTGTATTAATAGAGGATTGTACACGAGTGTCTTGATTGGTGGATTTGTAGGGTACTGAAAATGTAATTTACTGCAACTAACACTTATAGTGGCCCAGCCCAGTTGATCATTTCGACGTAATTAATTTGTTTGTTGGCACTGACTGGGTCCTGGGCGCATATGCACTGGAACGTTAATTAAATGAGATGTTACTCTCTCCAATTATGAAAAGAAATACTTGCCTGGAGATTGGCACCATTAAACATTGTACAAGTTTTAATCGGAATGGTGTTTTTTTTTTTTTGTTTTTTTTTTGGTTACTTATTGGTCTGAAGAGCCCACCCCCAAAATCTCTTTGATATTTGCATCCTAAGTGTATGACTCAGGTATGCACGAGCAATAATAGTGATGCTTGGCTTAATAATTAATAAGATATAATTATCTGTTAACATAAATGCTCCTCTGGGGTAATTTCTCTCTAATCTTCTGTGCATCATTCCTTTGAAACAGGGCAGTTGAGAGACACTGGCTTTCAGTACCTAGGTCACAGGCAACAGCAGACTCATCTGTTTTCACCATAGGAGCATTGTAAGCCTTGTTCAAGGTGAACGAGTCAAATATGGGTAACTAGCTCTGTAACACTTCAGCGTTTTCCATTTCAGGGTCACCAGCGGTAGATCAGGGAACCAGCAAAGGGTTCTGATCTTGTTATGTTAGCAGATTGTGCCTGTAGAAAACAGCAAAAAGAACCATAATGTTGACTTTCTGTTCATTGGAGGACATGCAAATTTATCTCCTGTGTAGTTGAATTACTT
Organism: Cyprinella lutrensis; assembly: GCA_027497675.1. NCBI lineage: Eukaryota > Metazoa > Chordata > Actinopteri > Cypriniformes > Leuciscidae > Cyprinella > Cyprinella lutrensis. Next base: position 23,267,335 of record JAOTRC010000005.1, read on the forward strand.
CAATCCTAAAAAAACAACATGACTTACCAGAAGCTTTTTAAATTTTGTTATAATCTCACAAGCAGTGTTGGGGAATTTTACTTTTAAAGTAACATTACAGTATTGTATAGAAACTTATTTCCACCATAGAATGAAAAATAAAGAGGTAATTGCGACTTTTGATCCCACAGTTCTGACTTTTTTTTCTCACAATTGCGAGTTTACATTTACATTTACAGAATTGCGAGATATAAAGTCTGAATTGTGTGATATAAAGTCGCAATTGCGAGATACAAAGCCAGAATTGCGTGATATAAAGTCGCAATTGCGAGATATAAAGTCAGAATTCTGTGATATAAAGTCGCAATTGTGTGTTATAAAGTCAGACTTGCGAGATATAAAGTCAGACTTGCGAGATATAAAGTCAGAATTGCGTGATGTAAAGTCGCAATTGCGTGTTATAAAGTCAGAATAGCTAGATATAAAATCAGAATTGCGTGATATAAAGTCGCAATTTCGAGATATCAAGTCAGAATTGTCAAAGTCAGAATTGATGTAAACTCGCAATAGTGAGAAAAAAGTCAGAATTGTGAGATGAAAAGTCACACTTCTGTCTTTTTTTCTCAGAATTGCGACTTTACATCACGCAATTCTGACTTCATAACACGCAATTCTGACCTAATATCTCATAGTTCTGACTTTATATCTCGCAATTCTGACATTATATCTCACAATTTTGACTTTATATCACACAATTCTGACTTTATATCTCGCAATTCTGACTTTATAACACGCAACTGTGTGATAAAAAGTCACAATTATTTTTTTTATTTTTTTATTCAGTGGCGGAAACAAGCTTCCTTAGTATTGTGTCACTAACATGCACAACAGTACCCGTATTCCATTTAACACTTTACTTAACACTTTACCCCACATACTGCTCACACGTACAGAAATTGTCACCATCAATGCAACAGGATACATGGATATTAAATACGTGGTCAATAACAGTGATGTCTTCAGTGCTCGCCACATATCCAAGCACTGCTCTTTGCTCCCTGGCAGACCCCCACCGCCCGCAGTCTCCAGGTTCCCTTTAATCATTTTAATGTACAATTCTGGGATTGCAGGCAATCTGGCAGCTTTTAATGAGATGGGCTTTTACCTCATATACCTGCTGTGGTGTTTTATGGTTGTAGTATAACGCTGCGCTTTGTTGTAATCTGTTTGTTTTCGCCCCTCACCGAGTCACCTTTTAAAAAACTTCTATGATCCCTTCGGCAAGTAAAATGTCAATTAGTTTCCTCTATACATTCGGCATTCGATCTATGGCATGAAACATGCTCAAAAGACATGGATAAATATGCAGGTGTTTAGAGATTTGAATACTGGTGTGTACAAGTAAGCTAAAGACAATTAAACAGCTTCTGTTTGGTCATCTTTTTAAACATGAATTTGTCTTCGTGGATACTGATAAAGCTTGGTCGATGGATTTATCATGTCTGTATGTGTATTCCTGCAATACCAGAGGCTACAGTTTTTTATTAAAGTAAGTTTATTATTATGAA